>CM028865.1:19886079-19909477 GCA_016801935.1 Platichthys stellatus
TGGTGAGAGGAGAGGGAAAGTTGGATGGAGCCAAATACAGGGAAATCCTTGAAGAAAATCTGATGCAGTCTGCAAAAGACTTGAGACTGGGGCGGAGGTTCATCTTCCAGCAGGACAATGGCCCTAAACATACAGCCAGAGCTACAAAGGAATGGTTTGGATAAAAGAATGTTAATGTCTTAAAATGGCCCAGTCAAAGCCCAGACCTCAATCCAATAGAGAATCTATGGCAAGACTTGAAGATTGCGGTTCACAGACCGCAGGTCTCCATCCAATCTGACTGAGCTTCATCTTTTTTGCCAAGAAGAATGGACAAACCTTTCCATCTCTAGATGTGCAAAGCTGGTAGAGACATACCCCAAAAGACTTACAGCTGTAATTGCAGCGAAAGGGGGTTCTACCAAGTATTGACACAGCGGGGTGAATACTTATGCACCCAACAGATGTCAACTTTTTTGTTCTCATTATTGTTTGTGTCACAATAAAATGTATTTTGCACCTCCAAAGTACTATGCATGTTTTGTAAACAGGGAATTTAACAAAGCCGTTTTCAGATGATGAATGTGAACGTCACGATCAAGGCGAGTGAACGTCACATTAATTTTTTTAATTTTTTTTATGCAAAACATACATATCATGATAAAGTCAATTAGAAGAGCAGCGTAGCATGCATCACATTTCAATTGCAGGCATAATCAAAGTTAATGTGTTGAGAGAAAGTCAAAACAAAAAAAAGAAGGATAAAGATAATGATAATAATAATAATCATAACATGATTTTTCCAATTTGTAAAATTGCAAATCTGTGGATATTGGAATTGCCACACGTAAATTGTCTCTGTTCTCAAACACACTTTCCAGTCCGTGACAGGTTTTAAGATACCAAGCTCACCTCTGAGCTTTAACACTGCAATAAACACTGACTTGATATCTATAAGATCTGCTGGAAATCTCCACCTTCATAATATAAATTACACACACAATAGAAAGCAGGATAATTCACAGTCAGCATTTGAAATGTATTCTATATAATTCCCGTCCGATGTGCCTCCCCCCACCCCAACCCAGCATCCCCTTAAAAACAACAATAAATAAATAAATAAACTAGGGCTGTGAAATGATTAACATTTTTAATCAAATTAATCACAGGTTTCTATGGATTAATCACATTACCGATTTTCTCGGTATATTTTTGTGAAAACAAAAACTTTAGGACAAAAGACCGATATATACATTTAACATTTCTTTTTATATTCATAAATAAACAAAACAGTGGTGCTGCAACTCAGCAGTTCTCTTTTCTGTTCCATATGGAACATTAATATAATCTTCATCCTAAACAGAATTCGGGCTTCTTAGCCATTGTATGGTTGGATACAACTTTTTTCTTTTCTTTTTAAATCAAACAGAAATGATTTGACCTTCTTAGCCATTTTTTTTATAGGATGGTTGACATTTTTTATATGTTTGTTAAACAACCATTAACCACACCATGACACATTCTAATGCCTCTAAAGGCCCTCTTATCTAGTCTTCCTTTAGCCAGTTGGTGAGGCAAACTAATTTCTTCTCATCCTCTGACAGTAAAGCTGGCCGCTTCTTTTGCACGATGTGTCCTGCAAGTGAGTCTGGTTTGGCGCATTCCACTTGAATGCCCCTCGCCGACCAACGCATGCTTCGCATTGCGGTGGTACTTTAGGCGAGTATTACTACTGTGAAACGATAACGTCTTCCCACAGAGTGTACATATCACCTTGGTTTATTTGAATGTTCGATCTTTTTCTGGACGGGAAGATCGTGACGATCTTCCCGTCCAGAAGGTTCTCAGGTTCATCAGAATTATCCATGTTGTTTGTTTGTTTGAATAGCAGCTGCCGTCTGACTGCATTAGAGCGGCGACTAGTGCAGAGTGGGCGGAATTGTGGGTATATTGGAAGGTCCCTCTGCGCATGCGTTAAATGCGTAAAAAAAAAACTAATTAATCGCGTTAACGCGTTATTTTTCACAGCTCTAAAATAAACATGTAATGCACTGTGCTATGCTAAAGATTATGAATAGACCCAGTCTGTTATTTGGGTTAGATTGTCATAATATGTAAGAAAAGGCCTCCAAGTCTTTTCAAATGTGTCTGTAACTCCCCTCAGTGTATATTTGCTTCAAATAGAACATGATCTCTTTAAGCCATCTTGTATGAGATGGTGGCACCGGTCTCTTCCAGTTAAGGAGAATAAGGCGCTGAGCTAGCAGAGTGGTAAAGGCGATCACAACATGCATGCCAACTGACCCTACTGTTTCTTCAGGCATCACTCCAAAGAGTGCAATGACAGGTTGAGGTTCAATCTTCATGTCATAGATGTCACTAAGCGATGCAAAGATTTTCTCCCAATATGTTTGGAGGCTCGAACACAGCCAAAACATATATAGCCAGGTTGCAGTGGCTAGCTTACATCGGTCACATGTGGGATCAGTATTAGGGTATATTCTTGCTAATTTCTCTTTGGTGAAATGGAGACGATGAACTATCTTAAACTGTATTAGAACGTGCATAGCACAGGGGGAAGAGGAGTGAACCCGGCCAAGGATTGAAGCCCACTGACCATCAGCAAATGAAAGGCCTAGGTCTTGTTCCCAAATTGTCCTTAGGTTATCCAGAGACTGTGGGTTTATCGCGTCAATCTCCCAATAAATCCAACAGATGGTGCCCTTGAGACCAGCCTTAAATCCTAGGAGATCTAAGGGCGTGCTTGGGGGTTGCTCAGGGAAAGGGTGGTAAACCTTTTGTACAAAGTGCCTAATCTGTAGATGGGAAATGGGAACGGGGCAACGTATTTTTCTCTGACAATTGATCAAATGAGGCAAACACCTTGTTAACATAAAGATCCTTAACAGGTCTAATCCCATTACCATGCCAGGCCATAAAGGCCAGATCTAACTTGGAAGGGGTTAAAAGATGATTCGCAAGAATAGGTGCCTGTATGGATGCACTCTGCAAGCCAAAATGCTTCCGAAAATGTACCCAGATTTTCACAGTGTGGGCAACTACAGGGTTTTTAAAAGAACCAGAGTTAAGAGGCAAGGGGGCTGTAACCAGTGAATCAAGTTGTAATTTCAAAGATTCTAATTTAACCCAATCGGGAGTTTCCACATCTGCACCAATATTAGCCCGAATTATGACCTTTGAACATTGCAAGCCCAGTAATAGTGAAGAAAATTAGGCTTTGACATCCCTCCTAACTTTTTGGGGCTTTGTAAACATTTTCTGTGAATACGGGGGTCTTGCTATCCCATATAAATGCAAATAGTATATGGTCGAGTTTAGAAAAGTGTTTTTTAGGAATGAAAATCGGAATACATTGATACATATACAGAAACCTAGGAAGAATATTCCTCTTAATTAGATTGATCCGGCCAGCTAATGATAAAGGTAACGTGCGCCAGCGGTTTATGTCCTGCCTGCACTGATCCAGTAATGGTGTGAAGTTTAATTTATAGAACTTGGGAAAAGATCGCGGCACCACCACCCCAAGGTATTTAAAATGGGAAGACACTCTCTTGAATGGGAAGGCTGGGGTTGGGATATCGAGAGCTGCTTTGTTTATGGGATAAAGTTAACTTTTTTCTAAATTCAGTTTGTAACCTGAAAACTTTCCAAATCGTTCCTAAGTAGACAGGACGTGCGGCAAAGAAGATACTGGTTTAGCAATGTACAAAAGTAAATCATCGGCATAAAGCGATAGCTCCTGTGTTGTGTCTGCTCAAGTTATTCCTTCAATTGCCTGGCATTGACAAATAGAAGCCACAAGCGGTTCAATCGCCAGAGCAAAAAGCAGGGGACTCATAGGACAGCCCTGTCTCGTGCCTCTATGTAGTGGGAAATATTTTGGAGTGAGAGTCATTAGTATGGACAGAGGCTAAGGGAGAGGGGTACAACAATTTACATAAATTCATCACCGAAGCCAAATTTCCTCATGATCTTAAATAAATATTCCCACTTCACCCGGTCGAATGCCTTCTCTGCATCTAAGGAATTTACAAGTTCAGGATCCTCCGAACAGGTGGTAGTATAAATAATATCTAAGAGCCTATGGATATTAGAATGGGAATGTCTGCCTCGGATAAATCCGGTTTGGTCAGGTAGCCCCAGCTTGGGGAGAGTATTTTCATGCGGCAGAGCAAGGGACTTAGCAAGAATTTTACAGTCCACATTTAGAAGGGAAATTGGTCTGTAAGACCCGCACAACAAGGGGTCTTTGCCCTTTTTAGGTAGGAGACAGATGGAGGCTTGGTTCAGGGTTTCAAGGAGATGACCAATTGAAAATGATTCATTAACCATAGATAGTTGTGTTGGGGATAAGTCTTCTGTACATTTCTTAAAGAACTCCACTGAGACCCCGTCTGGTCCGGGGGATCTGCCAGATTGCATATATTTAATGGCATCACAAACCTCCTCCAGCGTCAGGGGGAATCAAGTGCATCTTCATGGGAGTCTTCAAGGGTTGGTAGATTCAAATTTCGGGCCGGCAAGAGGCCGGCCTGCTTTGTTGACAAACTCATAAAACAAATGTCGGGACTTTAGTAACAGCTGCTCTGCTGCTGAGGTAGAGGCTAGATCAAACTCAGACTTTAGGTGAATCCGCTTTTGATAAAGCTCTGGAGTAAGCGCCGAGGCATACAGATTGTCCAGCTGTGACATTTTTACAGAAGCTCTTTCAATTTAGCCATCCTTGCCTTTTTGGTATTTGAGGCATAGCCAATGATTTGGCCTCGCAAGTATGCTTTCAGCGCTTCCCATATGGTGCTATGAGATACCTCCGGTGATGCATTGATCTCAATAAAAAAAATGTAGTTGGGTTTGGATGAATTTGACAAAAGCGCTGTCAGTAGAAGAGAGAGAGTTCAGGCGCCACTGTTTATATGGGGAAGGATGATCAGGAAAAGCTGCGCATCTAGAATAAAATAATCAATTCTACACAATGTATGGCAGGCCAGCTCACAGCCATCAGTGAGCTTCCTGTAGGGAAGTGAAAATGCCAGGGGTCAACCATTCCATACTGCTCAATAAAAGGTTCTAATAGCTGTGGCCATTTTAGACCGTTTTGCATGACTGGTAGAAGACCGATCAAAAGTGGGGCAAAGAACACAGTTAAAGTCACCCCTAGCAATCAAGTTGTGGCTATTGACCCGAGGGACAGTCGGAAAAAAAGGAGTTAATAAAAGCGCTGTCATCCCAGTTTGGAGCGTATACACTGGCGAAAATAACAGGTTTGTTGAAAAGATGACCGGTGACTATGATGAACCGGCCATTCGTGTCTGCAATTATCTGATCACTACCAAAGGTGACACTTTTGTGTATAAGAATAGCTGCGCCCCTGGCCCTAGCGTTGAACTTGGAATGAAAGACTTTCCCCAACCAACTCCTCTGAATACCTAAAACATCTGCACTTTGTGAATGTGTCTCTTGGAGGAAGGCTACCCCTACCCCAAGTTGACCTAAATGTGCCAGTACCTTGTTCCTCTTCACTGGGTGATTTATGGATTTCACATTCCAAGAGATGAGCTTCACTTTTCTACCCCTATTCCTAACTCTACTCATACTTTACAGAGTTGTGCTGTAATAGCATATATAAGGCAAAAAGAGAGAACATTGCTCTGTGTAGTATAAAAGGGTGTCACAATAAAAAAGGATGGCCATAGATAATAAGAATAAGACATTCAAAAAACAAAAAGATGCGACATATACATTACAAAAAAACTAAAAAGTGAAAAGGATGCTTTCCCCCCTCCCCCAGCACTTACCCAACCTAAGTGCATTAATATCCAAAAAAACAAGTGCAAAACGGTGCATATTAATGTTAATAAACTTTTTGTGATAAAGCTAGCCAAAACATATTAATCCTAACAAGTGAGCTGAATCTTCATTTCCCTCAAAGTCTACTCACAGCCTGCTGTGTTTCCACTTGTTCCCTCGCCATCACCGCGGAGGAAGCTCCTCAGATCTGCACCGGTCATCCCGTTCGCTCCGTTTGATGTTGAAGTCCATAAAAGTTCCGCTCTGAGCTTCTCCTGTTCATCCAGGTGCACATGGATACCGATCCCAGGGAGTGTTTGTGCCGCATCTGACAGTGTCATGAAGGTCTTCGTTCCGGATTTCAGATGAATTTTCAGCTTGGCAGGGAACGGCGAATGAGCTTTTATGTTTTTCTCTTTGAGCTGCTTTATCATCTCCCTTACTTGTTTACGTTTCTTCTGGATGTCAGACTTGTAGTCTTGGTCAAAAAAGATCTTCAGCCCCTTGTATATCACTCCTTCTCGGTGTTTCCATGCTTCCTGAATGACCAATTCCTTAGTCGGGGGGCTCCCCCTGGTCTGTCGGTTTCATGGTCAGAGATCGGTATGCTCTCACTATGTTAAAACTCAGTGAGGTTCGGATGAGAAAGCTTATGTAGCTCAGCCTATCGTTGTTTTCTTTAGCTTCTGTTACTCCGTATATACGGAGATTGTTGCATCTTGCTCTGGACACAAGATCCACACATTTTGCTGTCAGGTTCGCATCACGTTGTAGCAGGTAGCGAAGGGCTCTTTCCTGTGGCTGTGTCTTATCCTCTGCAGCACCCAGTCTTTGTTCGTATTCTGTCACTCGTTGCTCAGGCTGTGTCGTCCTTTCAGCTACCTCACTGAGCGCAGTTTCCACTCTTGCTAACGAGTCTTTGTTGTCTTTGGAGGCTTCCGAGTGCTCCTTACCGAATGTGCGCAGCTCGGCTAGCACCACCGCCATGCTCTCTCCGTTACCTGAGTCACTTTGACTTTGTTGGTCTGGTAGGGGATTTGGAGTCTTTTTGTTCCGCTTTCCTGCCTCTCGTCGAACGCTCGACATCACGGTTAATTGTTGTTAGTAGTTTAGATGGGAAACGAAATGTAATTATGTTTTCTGGCTAGTTCTCCGGGAGCTTCTGGATCAGGCTGTTGCCTCGATCATGACGTCACTGCACTCCATTCATTCATTTTTGTAATAATCATCGTATCATGCAATCATGAAATACCACGAGCGGGCGAATGTGTGCTCCCAGATAGTGAGTGTACGAACACATTATATATAAAACTTTATAAGCTGTGTTATCAAATATGTTTTGCAGCTCCAGACAAATTTTATTTGGGGAAAGAGGGGGCTAAATGGCTCTTTTGATAGTAAAGGCTGCCTACCCCCAGCCCTAACATGATATATCCGTGGTTTAAAGTCGAAAAAACTGCTGCAATGTGTATTTCCATGTCCATCCTCTTCGAGACCAGTATGGTTCTTAAGAGGAATGTCCATGGACTCATTCTACTCCATTCATCCCTCCATTCTGCAGTGTTTCTTCAATGTCGTTTGTTGTGGTTAGCCTGTGGTAGCTAACAAGCTGCTAGCTCAGCAACATGTCTGCTTGGTGTCACGTTCGTTGTAGAGGGTTGGTGTTGGTGGTGGGGAACGGGGAGGGTGTGTTCGGAGGCTGCACTTGTACCGGCCGGGCGGGGCTGAGAGAAGAATGCGATTCCAAGATGACATCATACGGAGAGGAGGTACGAAACGAGACGTTTCAATAACATATTTTTTAGAATGGACTGAGTGAAAAAGTCCGGGGAGTGACTGTTTTAATACTTTGAGGGTCTCTATTGACTCCCTTCAAGTAATTACGGATAGTAAAAGCCCAGAAAATGTATTTTCCACATTATTGGCCATTTAAATGAAGATACATTTTAATCAGAGAAATGTTTTTTAAAACCCATCCCTAGAACAGGATATGTTTAAATTCTGATTAGAGAACGGCCGCTCTACATCCTCAGCCACAACTTCCCAAATAGCCTTTGGAAGATGCAAGATACCAAATAAATAGCTGATTATGACCCCCTTTGATTTTGATGCAGGTTGAGAGAACATCAAAAAAAATATGACCTATGAACAGAAGTGGTTATACATTATTGTAAATGAACCATCACATATAATAGGTAATCCTGTATTACAGAGGAACTAAGATTGGGTACCTTTGTATCTGGATTGCCTTTATGTCCATACTGGGGAAGGGCCAGAAGCCCCGTTGACAGGTCTGTTAAGAGTAAAAAAAGATTAAATTAGTATCATTAAAAAATATGTGTTCAATTTATTTCTCCCGTCAGGCTCAGGTCGAGCATCCACAGATGCTCAGCTGAAGGTTCACCTCCACAGAGTTTACAGTGATGTGCAGCTACAGCTCAGATAATTCTGTGCACCTTCCTTTTCTTCCCCCCCCCCCCCCGTTTATTTTCTGTTTTTGTCAATATTTATTTTCATTTAAATCTGAGATCAATAAAAAAAAGGTTACTACGCTAATTATGCGACTTTATCCCGATACAGCTTTACTCGAACGTGTTAATCCAGTACATTGTGATATTGTATGTTCACTACTTGGACTACAAAACATAACAACTTTTTTCGTGGTTTAGTCTGGTGCGGCTCTGTCTTTAGATTTTTCTTCACTCATTCCTGGCCTCTTAAAACATATTCAGTTGTGATTGGATTATTGAATGATGGTGGTTGTGACTCTGGTAAACATAAATAAATTCTTTGATAGGTGGGCTTGATCTAACAATGGCCGCTTACTGGTGTAAATTTCAAGGGCTCTAGTTAAGAATGGGCTAACGGAGTCTCATGCTGGGTAGTATGGATAATCTAAAGCTAGAAAGGAGCAGCCGCTTTTACCTGTTCCAAGTTCTGTGGGCCTGCCATGGACTGAACCAAACTGTGTAGGAAGCAGCTGAATAATTGAGCCCTGGTTTTGAGATGCGCTGTCATCTAGATGAATCTTCACCAGCATGTCTGATAGACGGTGGGCTGCAATGAAGTCATCCGCTTTGTCCCTGTGAAGATGATGCGTAATTAATTAATTAAATAATTAAGACCACATACAAATGACATGTCAAATATAGAACATATTATTTCATAATAATATGCTTGTCCACAAGGCAAACTACAGCATTGTTGTTGTACGCCTCGACCAACCAGTGCAGTCCATCTACATAATTTTTGTTTTTCAGAGTTATATAAGGGCACAGTGAACTTTACTTTTGAGTCCAAGTGACAACTGATCAAATTTTGAGAAATCTCTAAAGGCGGTCTTGAGATATCACATTCAAGAGGCCAAAAATCGTGTTTACCAAGGCCACCGTGACCTTGCCCTTCGATCAAGTGACCATTTCATCAAGAGAACATGTCTGCTAAATTTGCGAGAGTTTCCTTGAGGTGTTCCGGAGATCTCACGTTTGCCGTCCAGACACCAAAAACAAATCAGTTCATCGTGTGTACTCAAGCTAAAGAAATTCCGTTCCGTTCTTAAAAAAGGGTTTTGGTAGTTCAGTGTGACCTAGATGTTTGACCTCTGACAATCAAATTCTATCAGTCTATCCTTGAGGTTAAATGAATGTGTGTGCAAGATTTAATTAAATTCCCTTTGGGCATTCCTGATATGTGGCATTCACCACAACATGCAGTCACATGCGTTTGACCTTTGACCTTAAACCAACAAAATCAGATTCCAACCAAATTCCCTTAGGGTGTTGCAGTATGGAGTACACAGACAACCCGAAATCATAATGGTGTCTGGCTGTCACCTGCGCGGAGGTATTAAAAAGGAATTCAACTCTGCACTTAACTGTAAAAGTACTCAGTGAAATAATCTAACCACAAGGTTTGATTTAAAACAGATTAATATACACAGCTACATAATTATTACAGTATTGTAAAACAAGCTTTTGCCTTTTGGTGACAAACGTCTGCCCCAGTTTAAATACAGCATAAAGAAGTCAATCCAAACCCCGACTAAAGGTCTACAGAAAAATAAGCAATAATAAACAGTTCTAGGAACCTGAAGATGAGATTCAGCTCATACAAGACATCAGACAACACTGTAAATGAAATTATGCTATGTGATCTACATGCATGTATAAACTCACAATTCATCCGTAAAGCTGAGGGCAAACTTGGGCTGTTCTCCAACTGATTGCTGTGAGCTGGCCTGCTTCAACTTATTGTCATCCAGATATGACTTCCAATGATCTTCTCTGTAAGGCAAAAGCATAGGGCACCGATTTCACAAAAAATATGCTTTTTAACATACTTACAGCTCTACATTATTTTCAGTGCTCCGAAAGCTGAATGCCGACTCAGTGTGAACACCCTCAGCATCGATGGAAAAAATAAAAAAATCTCCAAACAAAACTGGAATGATTTCAGTATCCACTCTCACACTGAGTGGCCTGTGTGATACAACAAACAAGTCACATCTGTCCAAAGCAGCAGCCAGCTCCCACCTGTTGTCCGAACTGGGTCTGATTTTAGCCACTGTGGAGGCAGCCACTGGCAGTCCCGGGCCTGAGCCCAGTGTCACATTCCCTAGTGTGGCACGGCCACTGGAGCTGTCCATAGACTCACAGAGGAAACTGGGAAGGACTTCATCTTCCAGCTTGTAATGACCTGCCATGGTGTTTGAAATGAGCAGGTTGACAGCCAAGTGTGGCTTGTCTTGAATTCAAGCGAAGCTCATCGGTCATGTCTAGGAAAGATAATTAGACAAGGCAGGGTATTGTTAGTTGAAATCAAACAAAAAGGTAAAATGGATCAATTGGCAGATTTTTACAAAGTCCGTTTCAGTCTACCACACAAGCCCAACACAGTGCAGTCTAATACAGTTCAAACAACGGAAAACAGATACATTACATTACATTACATGTCATTTAGCTGACGCTTTTGTCCAAAGCGACTTACATTTTTAGAACACTCAACATTTTATGAGGGGCCATTTAGGGGTTCAGTATATTGCCAAGGACACTTCGGCAAGCAAATGGGAGGACACTTAGGCATGCAGATGGGAAAGAGTGGGATTCGAACCGGCAACCTTCTTGTTGCAGAACACCCGCTCTATCCCCTAGGCCACGCTCTCCCCATGATACAACAAAGCTTCTGGGTTTTACTGCGGATCTTCATAAACCAACAACTCAGGAAAGTAAACAGAAAGAGAAGTGTCCATGACGCTTCAATAACAGTCTTCCTATATACAAAATGTTTAGGGAAATCAAGATACTTTTGATGGTCAAGTCAGTCCATCAGTCGGGCATACCCCACTCGATGTGGATCAATAATCTAGACCACATCATCATTAGCTTTAAAACCAAAAGCGTTATTTGTGATCACTTGCAAAAAATGTAAACTATTGTCCTGCAGCAGTAGTATATTTACTTTATCGATGATATCCCTGCTGTGGGTGTCATGGCAAACCTAGAGAGTTTGATTTATAAAGTTAACTGAGCCTTCAGATGTGCATGCTCACGGTTTCACACACACACACACACACACACACACACACACACACACACACACACACACACACACACACACACACACACACACACACACACACACACACACACACACACACACACACAGCTAGCTAACCTACTTGCTAAAAACAAATGGGTTTGTCAAATTCGCCAGTACGCTCTAAATTTGAGTGGCTCCTCTTTCTTCGTTCAAAACTTAGACGGACATTGCTAGAAGACAAGTAACCGAGAGCATAGTTATGTTAGTTATTTAAATTATCCTGCGAGCTTATATAAACCAATTCTCTCAGAAGTGGTCCATTTCACATAGACGAAAAAAAAAAAGGGCAAAAGATAACGCGAGCGTTAGCTGGAATTCAACTTACATTGAAAACTCCGAGACACCGCTTTTTCTCTTCCAACTCGAAGTCTTTTCTTTATAAACTAGCAGCGAGAGGCTGCAATACGCAGTTAAGTTCCAAAAGTAACTTCCCAAAGTCGTGTGTTAAACAATGAAAGTCTGGTACGTTTGTGGAACACACCATGCAACAGTTCTCAAGACCAAGCAGCGCCCGGAAACTACAGGAAGCCCGCGAGAGCGTAATGTCGAGAGGGGCAAGACTTAATCCCTATAAACCACTCTTATTGGACAATAGAAACGTGAGGGATGCACTAGTCGACCATGATTCGATTGCACACACGTCAATCATTTCTTTGGTTTGTTTGACACACTGAAAAACAGACTTCTCTCAACGCAAGAGAAAATAAATAAACTGGATGCTTATTTTGAATCGGGTAAAGACAGTTTGAATTTATGTAGAAATCAGATGTATCAGTGTAAAAAATTCTCAGAATAAAATTATATTTCGAAGAGCACCCCCAATAAGCAAAAGATTTTGTTTACCACAGCAAACGAGGCCAGAGATTCTAGAGCAATGATAGTCCCTGGTCCAAGAGGGGATTTTATTGTATCACGTGTTCTGCCAAGCCTTGGTTAGCAGACACCTGCCCACAGAGAGAACTGCCTACACATTTCAAAAGAAACGAAACGCTATTTATGTCCATAATTTTGAAATCAAGGAAAGAATTGCCTTATGTTTACAAACATTAATCCCCACTGCACCCCGTAGGGAAAATCTCTCATTTCAGCCACAATAAGGGAAGAGTAACCACAACACAAATTGATCATTTACTTGTTTAATGACACTTAAGTAGGAATGATGTTCATATCTAGAAAACAAGGACTTTTAAGTTTCCTAAAACAGACAAGTTGACAAACAGACTCTAGATAACCACATCAGATCATAATAGCTCGAATATAGTGTAAAAAAATAATGTTTTTTAAAATATTTTTTATTAAAAGTAGAACAATTAATAATAACAATAACAATAGCTTGAATTTATATTGCGCTTTTCAAGAGGCACAAGGACGATTAACATGTGTCCGTGGTGACAAAAGAGAAAAAATAAAGAAAAGAAAGTAATTCGCACAAAACAGAATAGAAATTAACAGCACTTATGACACAGTTGAGCGTTAACTGAGGGCAAAGGCCCTAATGAACTTGTAGTGTTTGAGGAGTGTATTGAAAGTGTTGTAGTGTTGCGGTTTTCGGCGGGGAGAGAGCTCCAGAGGGTGGAGGTTCTTAATTTGGTGCTGGGGATGGAGCGAGAACCTGTGTTTGAGGACCACAGCCTTCTTAGTGGAGGAGGTTAGTTAGATATGGTAGGGCTAGGGCGTGGAGGGATTTATAGGTGACAGGGAGTAGTTTGTATTTGATGCTGGCTTTGATTGGGAGCCCGTAGAGTTGAATGAAGGTCGGGATAATGTGCTGCCAGGGCTTAGTGAGAACTTCCAGGTTCCGGACCTTGGGGATGTGAAGAATGAGCAGCTGTCAATGTAGTGGACAAGATCCCCAACCTTCCGGCGCAGAGCCTTGAAGGCCACAACTAGGGGCTCAGACCTGTTACTTTTAAGTTTGAAAAGGTAAAATGACACCCAGATTTTTATGTCATTCGGGCAATTGACTAGTGACTTGGGGGTTGGCGGGTTATTAAGGCCACGTTGACGGTTTGATACGACCAAACAGGAACATGTAGATGGTGAAAAAAAGGGGGCCCAGCACTGAGCCTAGGTTGACTGGAGGTCCAAAACCTTGCTTTTTCAGGATAGGTGTGACGTATGCCGTTTTAAGGCAGGAGGGGACCATGCCAGAATTGATTATGCTAACCATGGTGGAGCAAAGGATGGGTAGAAGTGACTTAACCAGGGCAGTGGGCGTTGGATCCCAGGAAAAGTGTTATTTAAATGTATTTGTTTAATTATTCAATATATCTATACAGTACTGATAAATACCAAAAAAAAAATACCTCTGCCAGAAAGCCTTTTATTTAATCTGGACTGTTCTTGTATTTCTCTCCTTTTTCATTTATTTGTGTTGTAAAGGTGCTACATACATCCAATTATACAGCTTATTGACTTTCAAGTATCCATGAGTACTGAGGGAAATATCAGTAGTTACTAAAAGTTTGTCAATGTATCTATCAATGACTATGCCAATGTTACATAACCCCCAAAACATATAAATCAATACGTGTTTTTTGTTTTGTTTTAACTTCCATGCACTTAAAGGTTGTTCAGAATTTAGGGACATCTAGTTGTAAAGTTGCAAGTTGCAGCTGAACACCCCTAACCTAACCCTCCTCTTCCAAAGATGAAAGTGAATCTGTGTTAGCCGTCAGTTGTCATAAAAACTCAAAAGGTGTTAAGTTTGTCGAGTTTAGACTACTCTAAAATACATGGCAGCCTCCGTAGAGAAGACGTGCTCCCGATGTAAATACAAAGGGCCCATTCTAAACTAAAGCAAACAATTATAGATAAAACACACCAGTGAAATCATCAGTGATCATTTAGGGCCCGAGCACCAAATGGTGAGAGGCTCTATTGAAATTGTAAGGATTATTCTTTTTCTTATTATTAGGGCCCGAGCACCGAATAGTGAGAGGCCCTATTGGAATTGTAAGAATTTTTATCAGGGCCCGAGCACCGAAAGGTGAGAGGCCCTATTGAAATTGGAAGGATTATTCTTATTAGGGCCCGAGCACCGAATGGTGAGAGGCCCTATTGAAATGGTAAGGATTTTTATTAGGGCCCGAGCACCGAATGGTGAGAGGCCCTATTGAAATTGTAAGGATTATTCTTATTACTAGGGCCCGAGCACCGAATGGTGAGAGGCCCTATTGAAATTGTAAGGATTATTCTTATTACTAGGGCCCGAGCACCGAAATCGGTGGGAGGCCCTATTGAAATTGAAATGATTAGGGCCCGAGCACCGAATGGTGAGAGGCCCTATTGAAACTATTAGGATTATTCTTATTCTAACCCCAATGAATTAGCTTTTTGAGGGCTTTAACATGCTCAAAAAGTTTCTAAACTTTGCAGTAAATTAGAAAGTGGTGAAAATGTACGTATTCTGGAGTATTTGGAAATGGGTGTGGTAAAAAGGCTCAACAGTGCCACCTGGAACGCAGCCCCTAGGTTTCCAGATAACCAATTTTCACCAAAATCGGGACACAGGTGTGTCTTGACTAATCATAGAAAAAAGTCTCAAGGATTTGAAGATTCTGAAAACCCCAACAGGAAGCCCACCATTTTGGATTTAGTAGCCATTTTGGCCATATTCCACATTTTTACTTTGAAGTACTTGTCCCAGGGCTTTCTTCAGATCAACTTCAAATTAAGATTAGTGTCATCACAACAAGATGGAGATAAAAACTGATTTAGAGAGATTTTTCATCACACCGTGTGACCGTGGCATGGCGTCAAAGTTTGAATAAATGCCATCAAAACACGAGGTGTAAGCTTTGTTTTACAGATATCTTTCGATTTACATAACATTTTCAGTGTGATGTGCTATTGATAGCATTGACCGTAATGAGCAATTAGCAGGAAAGGATCGACATCGCGTGATGGATGCACGACGTGAAGCATTTATCCTTGCCGCAGAGCGCAAAACGCATGCAACGCGGAGACTTGAGCTTGGTCATTGATCGCTCTCTCCACCAGCCGCAACAGGCTTCAACGTGCGGGTGCTCTGGCCCACCAGTGCTACAATGTAGCCCTAGTTTATATACAAGTTCTGCCAAAAGATCTCTTTCACCCATTGGAAAATTATGTTTATTAGTCACTTACTATATGTTAGACTATTATAGCAGTTGTCAAAATGGCTGTCCTTCGCCATATAATGTTATATTCCCACACTCATTTGACATTAAAAACACAGAATGAAGGTCTTTATTAGTAATGAGCGACAGTTCTGTGGCTCCCTGCTTATTTTAGCTAAAACACTCCCAATATCACTGCCCTTCAGCCTCTGGTAAGGTCAGCAGTGATCTAGAGGAGTGTCTGTTGGGCAGAGCCTGTTGCTGAGGCTGAATGGGCTCAGCATCACAGTGCTCTATGAGGGAGGAGGGAGGCAGCAGGTGACCGTACCTGGGTCCTGCTCTGGGAAAATCCAAAGGTGGAAAGAAATACCTGAAGCAACAAAAATAAAAAGGAAGGAGAGGAGACGAAGACGACAAATACGTGGACAGGGCAAAAACAATGGAATACAGGGGGAAAACACGTAAAAGGAAGTAAAGATGAGAAATCAAAGGAGAAAGGATGGATTTTGTGCTCTACAAGATTATTGGTTTTAAAGGGGCCTATTCAAAGAGGTGAACACATCAGATATAATTTTGTAATCACAGCAAAGTTGATGCCATGAACAGAAGTAACTCATGTATTGATCTACGACATAACAGACATTTGTGATGCATTACCAAAGAGGGAAAATGATAGCTATGCAGAGGAGACATTATTAATATGCAGGATCCATGTATATCTTTGGAGAGGTCAGCTGCTGCAGGGGAGGGGCAAAGGGAGCTCTCTTGCCAATCCTGCATGCAACAAGCAGTACAATATCATATTAAATGTCACAGTTTTGTCAACCAGAGAGAACACTGCATTACAAAAGTTTACTTGGTTGCAGAGTGGATTATTCTGTAACATAGATCATCAAACTGTGCACAGATCCAATGTTACTCAGGTTAGAGTTAAATGTAAAAAATTGTAATGTCAGGTTATCAAAATAAAAAACAGGAATTCAGCCACATACATACTCTGGCAAAACAAGCATTAGATCAATTAGTTTACTGCTCCTTTTACCATGAGTAAATATGACAGTTATAATATTTTCTATTATATAGACCAAATCTTAAAGTAGACATTTGTAACTTTTGCTACAGGTGACTATTAATAGATAATGATAGATGCTTAAATGTGATGTAACAACTGGAGAAAACTGAAGATCTACAATGACACTCACAACATTTTATGATGAAATTAAAATGTTTATTGCAACCATGTTACCTGTAAAATATGTATTAGCTTGCTTCTCAAAAGTTACATTACAATGGCTGTATTCATGCCCACGTATATAAACTATTTTCAATTTTTTTTTACAGGTAGTTAATACGATTGATTCAAGCCATCCTTCTGCTCTGTAAAGAGTTTGGCAACATTTGTTCAGATGCAATCAAATGTATTGAAAAAAATTGTTTAGGAAATGAATGTGCTTCTTTTTAAATGCAACAGTCATATAGCTACTGGATGTTAAAATGTTGTAATCAAGTTTATGACATATACAAAATGCTGCTTCCTACCTACAAAATGGTTCTGCCGTATATCGCACTCAAGATAATTCAAATGCATATGAACGGCTTTATTTTACTTTTTAAACCAATAAAGTGTTAAGCCCTAAATCATTCTTACAACATGCATCCATACATATCAAGAGGGAAAATAAAATAAAAAACACAACACATTGGCCTCCACAGGCTTGATGCCCTCAACTCGTATGCTGGAAGCCAAGCTCTTTGCATAAGTGCAGCATTGGGTCAGTTTGGGCCCAGGAGTTTGACAGTTAGAACCTGCAGTCCCAGTCAGTGTGAGGCAGAGTGAGTTGTCAGATTGACTGGCTCAGGTCGGGCTGGGTGAGTGGCGTCTAATGCACCACACCACCTACCTTCCTGCAGACATCCCGTTCAGTGCATTCTGAGGTGTCTGAACAGAGGAGCCCACAATGGTGCTCATGGCTGTGGGCTGACCAGATGAGCTGGTGAGCGGGCTGCCATCTCCCTTCAGGATGCCTGTGCACTTCCAGTTGTCCATGTAGTTTGCTGCAGAAAGACACAGGTGGCACAGTCAGGGATTCACTACTTGTAATATGTAAGTTCTTACGACCGTAATCAAAAGGGAATGAAATGATGTGACAATTTGAGTCAGGGTGATTTGACCATATTTTACCTTACACACACACATTGCAGTAGGAGGTTCTCTGCACAGATGCATTAACAATAGCAACAAATCCTCCACATTATTTAGGCGAGAGGTGATAAAGCAGAAAGAGGCAGAACGTATCATTAATTCCGCTGCAGCGATCACGTGATAATTTTTACAGCACACCGACACCGTCATCATCTTTGTCTGTGTCTTCTACACCTGTGTCACCGCTTTTTCACCGGGAGATGTTGCTTTACTTTTATAGATATTTACATCTGATTTTGTGAAGATGCATAACCACCTGCAGGGGAAATCAGTTTTTTTTCTCTTTTGTTGCTGTTATGTTATTGTACCTTATTTTGTATTTCTAAAAGGTTATGTTTATTTCTCTCTATAGATGATGAAAACTTGTGTATGTATTTTCACTTTACACAATAGTTAAAATGTTCAGCTATAATAAAGTTTTCTTTCTGTGTTGGTTGTATTCTTTGTGGATTTCCAAAGCATCTGTTTTATCTGAAACAAAAAAGCAAGTGCGATACACAAGATCGGCAATAGTTGTTGGCTCACTGACTTCAAGACTGTCCGAAGTTTTTTCTGTCCACCCATGCAAACGGTTTGTATTTACATAGTGTTTTCTAGTCTTGACTATTTAAAGCCCTTTAAGGTACAAATTTAGCAATTCATCCATTCATACATACAGTACATCTATGGGAATTGCATGTGGACAAATCAATGTCTGAACTCGTTGGCACTTTCAGCATGTCAGCTGGTCAGAAAGTAAACAAGGATCTCTCCTCTGTCTGTGAACAGTTTTTGGGCCAGCATACATTAGATAGTTTAATTTTTTACCTTGATTTGTTCATACAGGGATGGTTGATGATCTCGAAGATGTTGCAACATGTTTTACGTATTCTAAACTTTGGCAGTCACTTTTGACAGGACGTTTTTTGAAGATTTAATATCAGTCTTCATTGCCCTGCATTTTTAGATATCCAAAATGCTCCAAACACTGCACATTTAAGGAATTTTTTCTTGGTGTCAATAAGGCTGTTACGTCAGTTCCCTCTTCTCAACTAACGTTTCAGTTAAGTGGCTCGCACCCACAAACAAGTGCATCTGCACACACAAAACGTGATTCATGAGATCTGCGAACATACAGAATACGTGACTCAGGAGATGCAGGAAACCATAGCAAGGTATTGTAGTTTTTACAATTCTTACAGTTACAAAACCGTGGTTATCATAAAGGTCCCTAGTTGAGTCTATGCTTACTCATAAAACTGGTATTCTAAATATTTTAATTAAAAAGAAAACTACTTTTTCAAGATGAAATGAAGAGAAATGAGCAGTCATTAACAGCAGGCAACACCAAAAAATCCTCCCAACCTTTCCAGAGCCGCACACAGCCATCATCCCCAGAGGAGGCCAGCAGGGTGCTGGTGATGTTCCAGCTCACACGCCACACCTGGGAGTTGTGGTTGTCAAACTGAGCCATAATCTGCACTTCAAACTTCGTGGGTCCTGTTGAGGTGCTATCCTTCCTGTAAGATGGATCAAAGATAAATATTTTTTTATAGATTTATGACATTTTTGAAGATTCACTGACACGTAGAAGGCAGGTATAAAGCAAAGACACTACAACCTCTATGTTTGAGTCCTTCATATGACAACTTTGACAATTAACATAGGAAAAAACGGAATTGATCACCTCATAGGAACAAGCTTAAAGATTCTGACATCTTTCGTTGCAATGGCAAGGACATGGAAGGATCTTCCCAGGTTTGGAGCAAATGCAATGTCATGGACTGCATCAGTGACGGTCATCAGCGTCTCTGCTTTGGCATATTTCCTTTTAAACATTGATAAATAATTTTTAAATACAAAACATTTTACGAAAACTTTTTGGTTTATATTGGTTATCTTTAAAAGTTGCTTAAGGAACCCTAAAGGACACATACCTTGTATTTTCATTGTACTCATAGATCTGAACTTTCCCACCGTATGACACATTGCTGTCATCACTCCCCACTGCAAACATTGGTGGATGTGCACGTGAGCTGGTTGGTACGGAGAAAAAAAAGTGTTCAAGCTAAAATACTCAAAATCTAAATTCAAGGCTGTTGTCTTTTAAGAGGGAATTGGAGATTGAACACGTATTGATTTTATGACAGGTTTCGCCCAAAACACATTTACGAAGAATAAAAGAGGTCAACTGTAGGAACATGCCTTAAATACACTTGTACCTAATTAAAATTGGGCCCTAAATGTTCACAAATGTGTATTCGATGAGTTCTAATCCACACTTAAATGAGTGATCTAATTATTTTTATTTTTTAATCTATAGAGGATTTTTAAGTACTTGATTAATATAATAATGCATTTATAAAAAAATGTATAAAAGACTTACATACAAACAAATCCGATGAAAACAAAGTATGCACTACAAGGCATTTTTCCATAAGAAACAAAAATAGCCAACAGTCCCATATCTCTCCAAAATAAAAAAAGAGGAAGAGCTTGTTCCATTAAAGTTAAAGTAATGTATCAGTCTACATTAAGCTTTCCAACAACAAAATAAATGAAAACTAAAAGGAAATTCAAGTTATTTTCTGGAGAAATATCAAAACACTGTCTAAATTCAAGTTTAGCAGTCTATCAAAAAACAATCTTGAAGTAGCTTAGTTGTTGGATCAATGGGCCTCATTTGCTAACAGTGCATACACACAAATCTGTGCATAAACCTTGTGTACGTATGTTGACGCACAAATCTGGGATTCATCAATAGTTGGTACCTATATTTGTTGATATTCTGCGAACAAATTTAGAATTTCCTCAGACCATACGTATGCACAAATAATGAAGGCCCGGCTGTCCTGGAAAATGTAAACACACACCCTTTTGACTAAATGCATAATATATTAAAACTCCATTTATAAAAATAAATAAAAAAGTAGATAGACAGCAATAATTTAATTTACTAATGCATTTACAAAATGTTTTAAATTGCTACGATATTGATGCTCTTTCCTCCTCATCATCATCTCTAAAAAAAAACTGCTGAATTCATATTTATGTTTCTGGATAAACGGGGCTTTGCTTCTTCTGCAACAATGAAGTGTCCTGTCTGCAGGACTTTGTGTGTCTGTGTATGTGTTTGTTCGTCTCTGTCCCTCTTCACACAAACTGATAATCACATATATTCAGTTATTAATCATGATGTCGAATCATGTCTCTGGATCATTCCGGTCACTTTAACCGTAATGTCCTGACTGTGCAAGTCAAGTCTCGTGTAGCAGGTTTATTGCAACCATGTGTCTCAAACTCTAA
The DNA here is from genome assembly GCA_016801935.1 of Platichthys stellatus. Classification (NCBI taxonomy): domain Eukaryota; kingdom Metazoa; phylum Chordata; class Actinopteri; order Pleuronectiformes; family Pleuronectidae; genus Platichthys; species Platichthys stellatus. Next base: position 19,907,053 of record CM028865.1, read on the forward strand.
AGTGAATCAAAGAAACAAAGTAAACATCGGCACTATATGTGTCCTAATAACTTGTTAACAGTCGATTTAGAAGGATTCTGATTCACAAATGTATGCATGGTGGTGAGAAAAAAAAATCGGCTGGTTCGCACTTGTCATGAAACTGGCGGCGATTTTGTGCTGAGACTTATTTTCTGCGGAGAGTAAGAATATTTCTGCGCATTTGAAGCACAATGTGTGGACAGACCTACGGGCCTGAGTGGCGCTCATATTATTTCACATTTTTATACACAAGACGCTTTTTAAGAGAGAAATTATCAGATCTGTGACGCTGAAGCCAAAATTTGTGAATAAAACATCGATTGGAATATGCGCAACTAAAAATAACACAATTTTCTCAATATTAATTTAATTGGTAGATAAACTAATGCACATTTTCCCTATTTTAGCACAGCAGAAACCTTGCATTAAAATAAAGGTTGGGGTAGAGAGTGTTGAATTTAACATCTCTAATCTAATGTTGACCAAGTTTGGTTCTCCAGAATTAACTTTACTCATTATCAACAACATAATTTCCATTAGTTATACACTACAAAGAGTAAGAATGTTTAGGCAAGATATCAATAAGATCATTCTGAGTTTCTGACTAGTTGAAATAACATCTTTAATTTAGTTTGACCACTCTAAACTCAAATTTTTAACATCTGTAACAGCAGGTATAAATATCTACAGTTAATCCTGACAAAACCATTCTGATGTATAAAATTTAGGCAAATTAGATATCTTGAACTAGAATTATGACAGGATGTGTCAGGATTAATTGTTAATATCTGAAACTGGAATGGTTTGCAGATATCTGTAATACATATTAAAAGGGCACTGAGAATAAAGTTGCTTTTCAAATAAACTGCTTGCAAGGATTTGTGTTTTTTGTCTTTTTATCCGATTAATAATCAATTTATCGGACTAATGATTGAATATAATGTCGAATAATTAACAGATTTATTGATAATCAAAATAGTTGCAGCCATATTAAAATATGCGTTCAACAGTCCTCCTGTATTTGTAGCAGTTCTATGTTGTTTAGAAATAAAAGCTTATAAGTTGAAAATTATTTATGAAATTAAAAATAAGAATTAATAATATTTTCAACTTATATATTCATTTTTGTTAACAAACTAACTCAAATTATCAAATTGAATAAATAAATGAATAACAGGCAAAAACAAACAAAACAAGCCAACTGACAGAGTTGAAGCATAAGCAGCATTTCACTAATAATATACCACAATATACCTCACCAGACTGTCATGTAGCTCAGCTTAAGACCTACCTTTCATTTCAATAATTACGTTCATTCAAAACTAGTGAACTTGTCTTATTTGTATAACAGTAAAACTGCCTTTAAATTCTCTGCCTGGCTGCCTATTTCTCTCCCTCTCTCTCTTCATTAAACATGACAAACGTCAGTAAACAGCTGGACAAGGCTTTGAAATCATGGATTTCGTGAAGTTTTTTTTAATTTTATTTTTAGGAAACGTCGGACCAGTTGCAACGTAATGTTTTCGTAATGCGCTAATGTTGTGGTTAATTTATCACCAACCTTCGGAGGATTGCATAAACACCGTCATTACCTGTTTGTCTGATGCTGCGGGTCAGAGAGGAATTGGCTGCAGCCGTTTGGCGCTCAGTGCTGCATGAGCACTAAGTGGAGGAGGAGGGAGGGACGTGGCGGGGCATGTCGGGGCAAAATTCTCACAAGAACTCAAATAAATGCCCGTCAGATATCAAAACACATTTTGGGGGAATTGATGACAGAGAGAGTATTTTTTATACTTAAATATTGATGAATGAAGAAAAAATTTTTTCTCATCAAGGGCGAAAGGGCAGGTGCTTGAGCACCACTAGGGGTCTATCTGTGCACGTGCCTTGTACTTAACATCAACTCTCTCTTATGTAGCCTCTATCTATCTATTCTTTTCATTTTTCACTTTTGGGAGAACAACACAATTACTTTTTCAACATTTGTTTTGATTTAAAATGATCACACAGCAAATTGTGTTCTGTAACAGCAATTTGTAGATTATACTATTGTGACAAAAATACTGTAGCTAATGTTTTCACTACAATGAAGATAATAGATTTTGTTTTTTATCTTTTAATTCAAATCCTTCATTAAATTTAAATGTACCTCCTAGAACTAACATGTATTGTAAAGTAAGATATGTATTAATCAATGGAATCAAATTTGAATGGTATAGCCCATATTCAGAAATTTAATTGTCTCATAGAGCTTATGTGGGATCCCTCTCCCAAGACGGACAGAAGTGCAAAAGATGCCATATATATATAGATATATATAGATAGATGAATCTATCTTAAGATACAAGATGCATTTATTAGTCCCAAACACATGCACAGACATGCAAAGGCACACTCATGCAGG
>CM028865.1:19909493-19941449 GCA_016801935.1 Platichthys stellatus
CTTTTGACCCATCTGGTGCAGGACACACAGAGCAGTGAGCGACCATGTACGGCACTCGGGGAGCAGATGTTGGGTCAGTAAGGTGCCTTGCTCAGGGGCACTAGACAGGGTAGGGAGACTCTTGGATTTTTGGACAGATCAATCCAGGTTCGCCTTTTTGTTATCTCTCCGTGGAGTCGAACCAGAGACGAACCAGAGACCTTCTCTGCCAATAGTCCAAGTTTCTGCCACTAGACCATGTATATAGATATCATATACATTTCAGACAACGCATTGTAACAGTATTTTTTTTATGTGAAGTTGTGCTCTAACCTGGAGGGATTCCAAGAAATGCAGCTGCAGCTGAGCTTGCAGGAGATCTCGTGCTGCAGGGACCATTGACTCAGGTTCATCACATCAGGAGCCTCGTAAATTCTCACCACTCCATCCGCAGAGCAGGTGGTCAACATCAGGCCCATGTGTTTGGGGGCAAATTTCACATCAGTCACTGAAGTTCTACTGTCCACCAGTGTGGTTCTCTTTATCTAAAGCAGAAATATGTGAAATACTCGGGTCAGAGCTTTCATGAAAAACCAAGAACTTTTGCAAAGTAAGAGGATGATCATCCCTGTTATAACTGCAACAGAAAGAGCAGAATCCTTGTGGTACAGTTGTACTCACCCAGTGGCTCAATCCTCTCTGTTTGTCATTGGACTCGCCTACAATCTCTTCCCACACAGCAGCTGTCCTGTCAAAGGAGCAGGAAGCCAGAACCTGCCCAAATTCTGGATGAGCCCAGGTCACTCTCCACACTGAGCCGCTGTGTGTCTGAGGAAAAGAGAATAGAGATTCTGTTGAATCACCGAACTCCAAAAAGAATATTATCAAATGCACTTTTTGCTTTGTGTCATGTTGTTGTTTGTTTCATGGGTCTTGGCTTGAAGTGGGGGATGTGAATGATGTGCATTGTTGTGAAACTGAATTTCCAAAATAAGGGACAATAAACTTACTAGTTCAAGCTGTATCCTCAAGGAATTAAAGATAACTCAAAAATAAAATTATGCAAATGTATTAGCTTTAATCAGATGGTATAATATAATTTTAGCCGTAAGCTTCTAAAGGTTAAAAGTGATCGAGCAGCAGGTGGTTTACCTTCCAGCTTGCTGTGCAGTGCCATGCTCCATTTTCACTTTTGTCCCAAACCTGAGAGAAATAAGATCACAATTTAAACAAGAGTTGCATTGAAGTACGTGTGTAAATGTCAAGTAACATTGGCATAACTGGAAACTAAAAAGGTCTTCACTTTGTGGTCCTGAATCGATCAGATTACAACTTCTTAATCACAAGTGTACTATACGTGTATATGTAATGTAATGTAATGTAATGTACTATACATACTGGGGAGTTTCTTGTTGTTCCTCCATGCTAACTCTGAAAAGATTACCTACAACTACAGTAGCCTACAACTTTCCCACAGCGTCAGTAGTTTATGTGCTACAAACAACATTTCTAACCTAAGCTAAATAAAACAAGGTAAAACTGAAATTAAAAGTCAGAATTAGCAACATACTTAATGTCGTTTAAGTCCGAATATTAAGTGATGAGCTCAGGGCGCTTGTGGTGAGGGTTACGTTTACTAGCTAGCGGTGAAAGCTAACGCTAACGTTAGCAAACTGATGCTCCAAGTAACTTACCTTAACACTTTGGTCACTGGAGCACGTTGCCATTCTCCGGCCGTGGAAATCATACGACACATCGTGGATCAGATCTCTATGATCCGCAGCGATACTACGCGCTACAAACATGATTGCAACACCACAGTCCTAACAACACTGGCGACACAATTCAGCTAGCAGGCCTGTCATTTGTCTATTTAAGCGTGTGTGTTTGGCGGGTCGCCGTAGTATGTGTGTGTGTTAGCAGAGAGTGTGCTCCCAAGTTGACCACAGAGGGGCGCATATTCTTCTGTTTCTTTTTGTTGTTTCATGGCGGGTTGCGCCTCACCTTAAAGGTGCATTACCTACACCAACTATGGTGGAGTGTGGGTCCGCGTCTCTACCGGAACTTTACTTTCAAAATTAAAGCATTTAATACAAAAACAATGAGATTGTCTGACCTCAAAGCGAGCCAATATTTCACAATGAAATAACAGAAAGACACTTCATCCATATTAACAATAACATAATTTGGGTTATTTACAGATACCAATGCTTATACTGAGTCTGAACATACGATAACCTTTTTTTTATCTTATTTTGCTATGTCCATTGTAATGCCATTGTTATTGGCACATCTCAACTGTATATACTGTCAGATGATCCGGTGTTCTCACATTTATATTTATTTTAAGGTCTGGGATAGCAAAAGCAAATCCAGTTTTTGTAAGCTCATCTCTTTTGCCCTTTTACTAGCTATCCATACATAGCACTCTGTCTTAGCTTTCTCACTTCCCCAGCATGGTCTAAGGGCCCTCACAGTCCCAGTAGTTTAGCATTAGCTGTTTGTATATGAGGTTCTCCCATCTCCACTTGGACAGCTATATTTGGGGAGGTCTTAATAGCCCAAAAGCATATTGCCTGATTTTGTATTCTTCTAGTTTATTTAGCAAGGTTTTTGCTGCTGGCCTGTATACCACACTTCCAAAGTCAAAGACTGATCTAGTTATGTGCAAACCATTTACTGTACATTAGATTAGATTTTAGATTAGATTCAACTTTATTGTCATTGCACAGTACAAGTACATAATCAACGAAATGCAGTTTAGCATCTAACCAGAAGTGCAAAAAAAGGCAGTAAAGTGCAGGGTACTGTGCGTATTTAAAGTGGAATGTAAACAGATAAGATATGTAAAGTAAGAAATATATATGGAATAGTACAGTATTAACAGGTATTGTATGATATAAGAACTATGAGCAAGATAAATATATAAAAATATATAAATATGAATATACTATAGGCTACTATAAAGCCTATAGTATTCTATAAAAAAGTGTAGTGCAAATGTACGATTGTCCGGGAACGGAGGACCCTGTAGCGCCTCCCAGAAGGGATGAGGGCAAACAGTCTGTGGCTGGGGTGTGAGCCATTGACAATGCTGCACGCTCTGCGCAGACATCTCTTGCTCTGGACAGCTGCAATGGTGGGGAGTGAGGCAGCTTTCACCACCCTCTGCAGTAATTTCCGGTCCGCAACAGAGCAGCTGCCATACCACACTGAGATGCAATTGGTGAGGATGCTCTCGATGGTGCAGCGGTAGAAATTCACCAGAATCTGAGGAGACAGATGGGCCTTCTTCAGTCTCCTAAGGAAGAAGAGTCGCTGGTGAGATTTCTTGACCAGGGTTGAGGTGTTGATGGTCCAAGAGAGGTCCTCAGAGATGTGGACACCCAGGAACTTGATCCTGGTGACACGCTCAACCTCTGTCCCGTTGATATGGATGGGGGTGTGTGTGCCACCTTTCTTCCTGAAGTCCACAATGAGCTCTTTGGTCTTTTGGTGTTGAGAGCCAGGTTGTTGTCGGCGCACCACTCCACCAGATGCTGGACATCTTCTCTGTAGGCCGATTCATCGTTGTTGCTGAGGAGGCCAATCACCGTTGTTTTGTCTGCAAACTTGACAATGGTATTAGAACCATGTACAGGTGTGCAGTCATAGGTGAAGAGGGAGTGGGGAGAGCCACACCACACAGCCCTGTGGCACGCCGGTGCTCAGGATGAGGGTTGAGGAGGTGTGGTTCTCTAAATTAACAGACTGGAGTCTGTTGGATGGAAGTCCAGTATCAAGTTGCAGAGGGAAGTGTTGATGCCTAGGTCACCGAGTTTCGTTATGAGTGTTGGGAGGTGATGATGGTGTTGAAAGCTGAACTGAAGTCTATGAACAGCATTCTTACATAGGAGTTGTTATTGTCCAGGTGAGAAAGAGCGGAGTGAAGTGCCGTGGAGATGACATCCTCCGTACTCCTGTTCTGGCGGTAGGCGAATTGGAAGGGGTCCAGTGTGGGTGGTAAGCAGGTTTTAAGGTGAGCCGGGACCATCCTCTCGAAGCACTTCATAATGGTGGGGGTGAGTGCCACAGGGCGGAAGTCGTTGGGGCTTGCTGCAGTGGAGTGTTTAGGCACCGGCATGATGGAGGTGGTTTTAAAGCTCTTGGGGACAGCTGCTTGGGCCAGTGACAGGTTGAATATGTCAGTCAAGACCTCAGCTAGCTGCCCAGCACAGGCCCTGAGCACGCGTCCGGGGATGCCATCAGGGCCAGCAGCCTTACATGCGTTGATCCTGCTCGTGACATTTAATATATATCTTTACACTGTATATACCAGTTTAATCACATTTATGTTTTTTTATATATATATATATATATTGTTGTATATTTCTCAGAATCAGAATCAGAAACAGAATCAGGTTTTATTGGCCAAGTAGCCTAAGTTGCACAAACAAGGAATTTGACATTGTGAAGTGGCTCTCAGTGTGCTTACATAGAATACACATAACAACACGAAACAATACAAACAGTGCGATGGTCTAAGAAAAGAAAGAAAAGAAGTGCAGGGATAAATATTAAACGGTATGAGTATTACAGTTATACACTGAGGTCAAAATAAATAATATAGTTAAATATAATTACAATATAATATAACTTCGGGAGTATTTGTACAGTGGTTATTATAAAGATTCAGGGTTATTGCACAGTGCCTCAGTGGGTTGGCTGTTCCTTATATTATTTCTTTATATTCTTTATATTCCCTCAACCAAGTAATGCATGCTACTTATGTGATGTCTTCTGCTGCTGTAACATTGCAAATTTCCCCACTGCAGGACTAATAAAGGACTCCATATCTTAATTAGAGCTATATATATATATATTCTTTAAAGCTCTTCTACTGGCTCCCCATTCAGACCCCTTGAGACAGCTCATTACATCTACCAACCTATTTAGCATTTTTTTAATTTTTATTTATAAGTACATTCCAGGTCAGCTTTGGGTCAAATAAAAAAAATTGATATCCGATTATGTGCTTACCTGCTCTAATTGTTTCCCTTTTTTAAACCAGCCTCTCTTATCTTTTTTCTATCATTACTTTAGTTTTTTCCACAAAAAAACTTAAAAATCCCCATGAATATGACCATCCTGATAGCATATTGTATCTTTCCTTGGATTAAGAGGGAAGCATCACACCAACTGAAAATGCATATTTTGAGTTACTTGTCATAGATAAACAAACAGATATAATTAGACCAGTTCCTTTAAAAGAACAAACACCCGCACAGCTATCATAATACAAATTAGATAGCAAGCAGCATCGTTAAGTTACTTTGGGTTGCCAGCTTAAGTAGAATTTTTACACTTAATGTACACCGACATTAAACCAATCACTCACAGACAATAATTTATTTTGTATTTTATGCAGATTTATTTGTTGTTTTAATGTTCTTTGCTGTTAAGTAAATCAATTTTTTTAAATTATGTTACATAGCTTTAACTAACTAGTTATAATATAATTCAAATTAAGATTAATGCAAATATCAATATTCAAGATTCAAGATTCTTTATGTGGTCAGACGCATAACTGGCCCCCCATTCAGTCAGAGTGCATGCAGAACTGTGCAGCAGCAGAAGCAGCAGACTTCCCGCAGGAATCCTGGGATTTAACACACTGCTGTTTAGATGGCTGACAGAAAGGAGTAACTTAGCGAACGGTGCTGCAAACTCTCCGTGGTCATACACAAAGTGTCTTGGGGCACAAACTGTGACATTATGGAAAAGGAATTCGAAGACATTGATTCGTCAGGGAGATGGCAAAACCTTTACAATGTAAGTCCGGACACAGGGCCTCTCGTGTTTCTATGACGATCAGTTGCTAACTTACTTAGCTAGCTAAGTTGGTAGCTAGTCGGTTAGACACCTTTTTAATCGCTATATTCTAACTTTTAGCTTCATGAGTTACACATTACAGTGTGTCAACTTAAAGACTATGATCACATAGTAAAAACGAATGGAGAAACTGGCAGTCCGCGTTCCCAGCGGCTTACTTCCGTAGCTACAAAGCTTGTCGTTACAGAACGTTCAGTAGCACAGTCTTCATAGTTGAGCTCCGTTAGCTAATGCTCGCTGACGCTAGCAGACGTCAGCTGCAGTTTCTGGGAATTCATGAGGACTTCCAGAGAAAACGCATGTGCTCTACCGCCAGCTGTTCAGAAGGACCCAGTTTTTTACGTTTCTGTACCCGTTTATCTCGGGCTCTGACCCCACTAGTAACTGGAAGATAACATGGAACTGAAGATATTTCGTGGCCACCAGTTAATCTGTTCAGAAGTAACCGAAGCACAGTTAGGCCTATGCTTCAGCATAAATAATAAATGTATACATCAATATTTATTATTAAACCTGTTAATTTACCCAGGTAACTCAGTGTAGAAGTCGAAAGTTAAATCGAAACTAGTTTCAAATGGTTAAGTTTGTATATGCTGAGAAGTGGATTGTTTCACTCATGTCTAAATGTTGAAACAATTCTGATGCATGATACGTTTTTTTTGCTGAGTGGAACAGTTTCTGTTGATCTGTCATTTAGAAAGAAATAGATAACAAAGGTGCTGTCCAGCATAGACTGGGAGATCATCTTTAGCCGCATCCTGTACACACAATGGAAAACAATTATTGTAAAACAAATATCATATGACAATATAATATAGTAGTTTGACAAATGAAAGCCAAGTGGAACAGTACATGTCAGCACAGATGAGCCAAATTACAAACTGTATAAGATTCCTTTTATTCCTCAGCTTAATAATTAAATGAATTTTGTCTCTGTAACTTGTCAGGCAGGAGGCATATATCATATGTATGCATTGGTCTGTTAATGATATGTCTCTCATTTACGTTGCTGACATAAAAAGAAACTACTAACTTTCAGTTTGATTTCTTGTCTCCAACAGGAGATCCGTAACCAAGCAAGCGAATATCCTTACAAAGTGGCAAAACTTCCAGTGAATCGGAACTTGAACCGTTACAGAGATGTCAGCCCATGTGAGTTTTATGATAAATAAGGTTGTTAGTGACAGTTTTTTGCATTATTGCCAATGATGTCTATTTTTTCTGTCATCTCTCATCTGCTTTCAGACGATCACAGTCGAGTAAAACTTGAAAACTCTGAGAATGACTACATCAATGCAAGTTTAGTTATGATGGAAGAAGCCCAAAGAGCTTACATACTGTCTCAGGTATGGTGCCAGATAGACAATATAAATAACACTATCTGCATTAATAGATTAAACAGAAGATTAAAGAAACCTGTGGATCACTTGAAGAAGAGTGAGCAAGATGTCACTTTAATGTTCAGTGATCTTTTTGTTAACATACTTTTCTTTCTTGAGCGTCTTCAGGGACCTTTGAGGAATACTTGTGGTCATTTCTGGCTGATGGTTTGGGAGCAGTGTTGCAAAGCTGTTATAATGCTCAACAGAGTCATTGAAAAGGGATCTGTGAGTACATATTTCTACCTGCTAATTATTAATTTCACACATTCCCCTTTCTGTTTTATATAAAAGTTCTGGATGACATGTTTCAAGGTGTAAAATTGAGACCAACATTAGCTCTAGAAGTTTCTACAACATAGCATACATATTCAATGTTAGTTTCTCTGTAGGAAGTAGGGGTGGGCGATACATCGAATATACTTGATGTATCGCGGCTTGTACCATGTGCTATGTATAAAATGACTATATCGCGACCATCAAGTATATATTGTCATATGAATGTTTTAAGCCGTCAGCATGAAATTCTCTTTGAGTTTCATTTCGCTCTTCTCATGCCCCTCTCACAGCTGACAGCTATCTCCCCTACCCATCCAGAAAACACTCCTGCGCTCATTCCTATTTTTGTATCAGGAGAGGAGGGAAGAAACTCAGAGAGCATGGAGAAAGCGAAAGAAATTGAAGCGTCGAAGCAAGTTTACGAGAGTTCAGAGACGGTTATTGATAGTTTGTTCATATTCTTCGTGAACGCTGAACTGAACAAATCAGTTTACAAATGATGAAGATGGGCAGCGTTTACTCATGACGAGAGAGTTGAAGTTCACACTAGGGATGGGCATAATTAATCGACGATCGATTAATTGATCATTAAGAATTTCCTCGAGGAAATTATTTTTTCATCGAGAAATTCACTAATTACACATTTGACCACGGGGGGCAGTGTTTGAAAAAAACGCCAACGGCCTATTCAGTGACCTGCGACTGGCTGCGAGTTAACGTGTATTTCCATTTCCAAAGTAAACATGAAGAAGTCACGGCGAAGTGTAGAGTGGGACCATTTTGAGTTAAAAAATGACTTGGTTCACTGCCAATACTGCGAAGCTATCCCCGAGACTGGGGGAGACGAGGAGCCTGCGTTACGGACGAGGGAAGCGCAAAAACCGGAGTCGCGGCAAGGCTAGCCAAGTTAGCACGGAGCTACCTGTGTATCACAGGGACGTCAGTCCCATATAAAGTCTAGATGTCTTGGCCAACGGAGTCGCACGTCCGCACATGGCGGCCATCTTGCCACAGGCAGCTCGCCCACCCATAACATTGTGTTGTAGTGGTACGTACTTTTTAAATAACCTTAACTTGCTAAATTCTCAACCTATTTTTAAATGGTTCGGTTTGTTACAAACTTCAGAGATGTAGTTATGACACTGCATACTTATGAATAATTATGTTATTTTCTAAAAAATAGAATAATGTTCCATATAGGTACAAGATTTCCCTTTACAAATATACATCAAGATTTTTTTTTAATTTTTTTTATTTAAAAAGTACATGTACCACTACCAACACAATATTATGGGTGGGCGAGCTGCCTGTGGCAAGATGACTGCCATGTGCGGATGTTCGACTCCGTTCACCAGAAACACGGATGAGACATCTAGCCTTTATATGGTCAGTCCCCTCAGAGCGAGTTTTTTCGGCGGTTGGACGGACTGTCACCAGGCTACGTTCGTGTCTGACCTCGGGGAATGTTAACATGCTCATCTTTCTCAACACAAACCCGTAGGCTGGTGCTGAGGTTGTATGTGAGTTACTGGTTATTTTTATGAAGCTTTCTCGACTCTGTGCCTTGTTTGATAGTTTTGAGTTACATCTGGCAAAACCTGTCAGACCTTAGTATTATATATTTGTGGTTAAGTTGTTGTTTAACATGATGTTTTTTATATTTTTATTATTATATTATTTTTGAGAAAAAAAAACGAGGGTCAGTTGTGTTTAGTAGCTCCGGCTTCTAGCTGTCGGCTCCGCTGCTTAAGATTACGCCAGCGCATATTTTTTTTATCTTGTAATAAAGATCTAAATGAGGAAACACGCTTTGTTTTTTCACTTCATTTTAATATAGCCTATAAATAGTGAATTTTTTAACTCGAAAATATGAATGATTAATCGAAAATTCGTCATTAATTCTCCCGACGATCGATGAAGACTATTTAATCGAACGCCCATCCCTAGTTCACACACACACACACACATACTTCCACACACACACACACAGGACTCCGCCCAATACACTCACTCACTGTGAGACACGTTCACGTGAAGCATCCGGTCAGTGACTTTGTTGTAGAACAACGGAAAAAAAGTTTCTCTATGATCCACAGTTTCTCCATGATCTGAAGGCATGCATCTATATTTATAGTTGACTCGAAAACGGAGTAATTTACACCATGTTTAAGCTTAAATGTCCTAAGTGCCTAAGTGCATGACTAATCGATTCAGGGACCGTCGGAAATAAAGATAAACATAACTTTCATGTTGGTCCATCATACAGAATTTGAAACTAGAGGCAGCAGCCAGAGTTTGCTTGAATAGGTTCAGTATAAAGACTGCTAACTTGGATCAAAAGTTTGCCTGACTATGTCTAAAAGTCACATTGAAAAACATATTATATTTATTATTTTAAGAATAAATCTGACAAATTGAGGACTAGGACAAGAGAACTACTTCCAGCTATGTTGACATCAAGAAAACAAATTAATGTGTTTGCAAAAATGTAAAAAAAAGAATTGTGGAAGAAGACCCGTTCTGATGTTGTAATAAAAGGTTCAAATCAAATCAAAGTTTATTGTCACATGCACCAATGACAGCGTCATCGGAGCAGTCAAATTCTTGTAACATGGCAGGCAACATCTGTGGAAATAAATAAAAGTTGGAATAAATAAATAAATGTGGAAATAAGTTTACGACCTTGATTCATTTAATTCTGCATTTATTTCCACATTTATTTATTTCAACATATATTTATTTATTTCCACATTTATTTATTTCCACATTTAAATGAGGTAGGAGGTCCCAACCTCAGTCTCGAGCAGGATTGCTCCACTGAGTTACACACACGACACACAGGACCCGGAGCTTCGCCCCCCACATCGCCACACACTCGCGTGGAGACACAAGCAGTGAAATCTGAGCTCGTCACCGTGAAGCAGCCGCTCAGTGACTTTGTAGAACAGGGGAAACAGTGGAAACACAGAGCTTCTCTGGTCACATCTGCTCAGAGATCAGCGGCTTCATGATCAGATCAGAAGCTGCAGGTGGTTTGTACCGAGCTGCAGTTTCTGTTCCTTTTCCTCCTCGCTCGCTCATTGTGCTCAGTAGAACAGGAGACGTGGCGCTCATAGTCAAAACTACTGACACCTAAATCATCCCAATAAAAAATAACCTTAATTCATCATATGAACTTGAGCTAGTTAAGTGTGAACTGGCCTTGCTGCAAACAGCTGCTGGACACCAGTCATCATTGGAGGCAGAAGTAGTAGGGCTGGATCATTACACTCCTGTGACCAATCCTGCATGAGACTGCGCTTAGGCCCGCCTTTCTAGTTGGCATACGGACACAGAAATGTGGAAATAAATAAATGTGGAAATATATTTAAGATATACAGATAGGTCCATAAATATTTTGACATTGACACAATTTTCTTCATTTTGGCTCTGTACACCACCACAATGGATTTGAAATGAAACAATCAAGATGTGCGTTAAGTGCAGACTTTCAGCTTTAATTTGATGGTATTTACATCCAAATCAGGTGAACAATGTAGGAATTACAACACATTTTATATGTGGCCCCCCTTTTTAAGGGACTGAAAGTAATTAATCTGTCAAAGGTATTTTGGTATTAAATAAGAGTGATGCGCTAAATTCAATACAGCCAACCGACAATGCTTCAGTCATCACACCTGCCATGTGTCTTAATATCCAAAACTGATTCTGTCTTTTCAGGAAAAGTGTGCACAGTACTGGCCCACCTCAGAAGAGCTACAGATATCTTTTACAGACACAGGGTTTGTTGTCAGGCTACTTTCAGAGGAGGACCAATCCTATTTCACAATCCGATTGCTGGAACTGCTAAACACAAAGGTGAGCATGGGAGGGAGACAGTTAAATTATGTAAATGTTTTAGAATCTGTATTGGTCAAGGATTTTGTCTAGTGAAAAGCGTTGTGTGTGTGTAGTTCATGAAAAATAGACCATTACTTAACCTGTTCTGCATAGGGCTCCAGACCAACTTTTTACATTGGTTGCACTGTTGCACTTAACTTTTTCATTTAATTGCACCAGGACATCAATCCAGTACACCTACAATTTGTCACTATGCCTTCTGGCATAGCAAATTACACTTATTATACCTTTTCTTGACAGTTCACATTTACAATGGGGATTTTTTTAACTGTGGCTGGGTGATCGCCACTGATTATACCAAAACTATTTGATTCTGATTCACAGGGTCTAGATTCGATATTGATTCAGTTATGGATATTCCATTGTACAATACCAATTCTGCTTGGATATAAAATAGATTTTCAAAGAACTAAAGCTCTAAACAAGGAAACCTCTAACTTGGTGCATTATTATTTTTTGTTGGATGATATTTTGTTCCAGAAATTGATAAATGATATTGTCATCACTTTAAAACCATTTTCAACCATATTATAATAACAATATAGCATAATCATGCAAGTACACCCTTTCAAAGAGTAATCATTTTAAATATCCTAAATATATAAAACATGGATAAAATAAACCACACGCAACCAAAATTATAAGTAAAAGGAATTCTTTGGCTCTCATAAAAAAAATTGATCTAAAATATATAAAATATATATATATATATACCTTATTAGGTACACCTTGCCCCACAGCATTACACCACCACCACCAGCCTGAACCATTGATACAAGGCAGGATGGATCCAGGCTTTCATGTTGTTGACGCCAAATTCTGACCAGGCAACGTTTTTCCAATCTTTTATTGTCCAATTTTCGTGAGCCTGTGCGAATCAGAGCCTCAGTTTGCTGTGCTTAGCTGACAGGAGTGCCACCCGGTGTGGTCTTTTGCTGCTGTAACCAGTCTGCTTCAAGGTTCGATGATTTGTGCGTTCAGAGATGGTATTCTGCATACCTTAGTTGTAACGAGTGGTTATTTGAGTTACTGTTGCCTATCATCTCGAACAACTCTGACATCGCGTTTTCGTCCACAAAACTGCCGCTCACTGGATATTTCCTCCTTTTTTGACCATTCTATGTAAACCATAGTGATGGTTGTGCGTGAAAATCCCAATAGATCAGCAGTTTTTTTTTTTATATATGACAATATTCATTTAACATTTGGCACAGGCTATATGTTACCAGTTCAGTTAACAGGATGGGATGTTTATGATTTAGATGAGATTTTTACGTTGTATTGCTTTAAGTTTGTATTCCAGAATTTCCTTTAGTAGTGTGTGTGTGTGTTTCTGCCCCTCTATGTCCGTCTTTACACAAAACCTGACCATCACATTTATTAACATATCAACAGATGATGTCAGATAATGAATCCGGATCACTCCGGTCACTTAAACACTGATGTCCTGGCTGTGTGTATCTTGATATGTGTGTTGCGTGTGCACTAAATGTTTGACTTTTTTTCCAATGTGTTTAAATAACAAATACTCAAGTAGTGAGTAAATCAAAGAAATGCAAAGTAGACTTCAGTACTGTTTAGATTCTAATAACTTGTGATTAGTGTGGGTGTTTATTGTTAAAGTGTTAAGCGCAGGTATGGAGGGACGACACACAGACGGGAGACTCTGACTCGGTACAAACTAGCCGCTGCTTCTTCTCTGATCCTGAATCAGTGGCACTAATCGTTTTTGCATTAGTGGTCCGTCATGGAAAGCTTGTATTAAACATTTTTCCACTCCAAATATACACATTCATGTTGCTGAACTCTCCTCTCATATCTTCTCTACATCACTGTCTATATCTCTTAGTGAGTGGGTGGGGGACGGGGCTTGCCCGGGTGTGAGTGTAAACTCCATAAGGGAGATAAGAGAGAGGCGATACATCTTGATCATATACAGAAACAGACCAGCTCAACTTTTTGTGCATCTGTGCGACCAAGGAAATAGTTCTGTCGCATTTCACAGCACGTGTGACCTACTCCAGTATCACGTGTCTAAATGTGTGGAGATAATAAATACTGTGATTTCATGTTTATGTGTGTGATGTTTTTTCGTGACAAATCACCCCAGTCAGTCAGAACTCCGTCATGCCCAACATCATATGTTTTCTGCCACAGACAGGGGAGTCGAGGGAGGTCTACCACTTTCATTACACCACATGGCCTGACTTTGGTGTACCAGAATCCCCTGCCTCTTTCCTCAACTTCCTACTCAAAGTTCGGGAATCGGGCTCGCTGAGTCCGGAGCATGGGCCCTCAGTGGTGCACTGCAGCGCTGGCATTGGGCGCTCTGGTACCTTTGCCTTGGTGGACACTTGCCTGGTCCTGGTGAGAACTGGGAGGGTCAACGCCACTAAATGCAGCCATCCTTAAAAGGAAACCTTTCCTGATATCAAAGTTAAAAGTTAAAACACTACTCAACATTTTATATTATTGTCGAGGGGGCAAGATGAGATGCTTTATAATTTTACTTAGTGAAAGCTGAAGAGGGAGAAGTTGAGGTACGTTCATGCTTTGCCAAAAAGTATTTTTTCTTTGCTTTTTGCTTTGAAGCAACACCTGGATGATATGATATATGTATATTTTTTTCTATGTTGAATGAATAACTCTTTACTTCCTGCAATACCATACAGGTCTGAATAGATTTAAAATAATTTGCTGATTTGTAGGTTCTTTTAGTTTTGATGCATTTTTTAAAGGAAGTAAAGTAGAAAATCTTGGAAATACTGATTGTTCTTGTATTGGCCTAAAGGACACGTTTTCTGTCTTCACATTTGCATATCCACAATATGATATGTGGCAGCTGATAAAGCAAGATGACCATAAATACGTTAAGTCCTGATATAATTAATTTGATGATATTTTTCAAAATCATCAAATTAAGAGACTAAGATCTGGATGAAGTATAGAATTTAAAATTGTAAAAAGACCTTGAAAGTGACTGCAGAAAGGGAACAAGACTGCGGTGGACGAGTAATAGATTCCTCACTTGAGTAAAAGTATCAATACAGCAATGTAAAAATACTTTTAATACAAGTCATGCACTCAGAATCCTACTAAACCAACATTGTTCACCTAAAAGTACCCAAGTAAAAGTTAAGAGAAAAATGTCCCCTTGGGCCGAAACCATATTATATTATTTATAATATCATTATAGTCCTAAACGCACTGTTGTCTAGATCGATAATGTCAATAACATTGAGCTCCAGCTAATGCTGCAGCTGGTGCTGCTCCAGAGCGCTGGTCGCATGCTTATTAAAAGTTTATTAACATTTATTTTGAGTCCAAATCACATCAAATGGGACCGCATATCTTTGGGTCATTAACAAAATACATGCCAAGTGTGAAGGCAATAAGACAAATAGTTCTTGAGATATGTGTGCCACATACAAAAAAACAGACATCTCTAGAATTTGTACATAGTATTTGTTTTAGTTTTTTTTCTGATACATCAAAAGAAAAGTCGCTTATTTACAATTTAAAATTGATCCAAACAAATGATATGTGTCTCTGTCAAAGGGATAGTTCACCGAAATTGTTTAATTCACTCTATCTACTCGGGCACACGGAACACCTCATACACTCTCGGCCAAGGGTAAGCGGGGTACACGTTCGTGTGGCTTCGTCCACTAACTTCACCACTTCCGAGAGGGGACTATTTGGCTTAAAACATGGTGTAAATGACACCCTGTCAAATATGAATGTTGGGGCTGGCAGACACTTAGATTACTCCACACAAGCAGTATGGAGGCATGTTGTGTTTGTTTTCTATTTTATTACGTCTGAAGAAGATATCCCCTCGGCTGAATCACTGTTTACCCCTGAGACTCCAAAAGTGTTTTGTGGACTGAAAAACTTCACCCACCCCTCCATAGGCATAGTGGTGAATAGATAAAGAGTGAGTTTTCTTTTTTTGGTGAACTATCCCTTTATTCGGTCTTATAGTCTTTTGGTTTTAAGTAAAAAATCCACTTGTTTCTTCTCAACATGTTGATCTGGTTTGCAGATGGACAGATGTAAGAGTCGGTCTTCAGTGGACATACAGAAGGTACTGCTGGACATGAGGGAATACCGTATGGGTCTGATCCAGACCCCTGACCAGCTTCGCTTTTCTTACATGGCGGTCATAGAGGGAGCCAAGATTCTCCTGACAGATAACTCAACTGCACAGGTAGCTCAATAAATATAATTAAAGTTTTTTTTATTTTTTATTCTCAACTGTTTCAAAAAGGCTTGTTGTTACAGTGCATCTAAGATTTTGCCAAGAGTAGATTTAAATTAAATATTAATAAAATAACAATCTGTATCTTGTATCTTTTATTCATTTGTGTTTGCATTTCTGTAAGTTTAGGTTTTCTTAATTTGAGTCTTTCCATAAATTGACAATATGTAAAAATCAGAGATGAATGTGGGTATCAAATAATTTGTTAAGTGTAGAGGAAGTTAAAATCTTGGGCATTTAAAAGTACATTCATTGCTTTTTATAGTGAACAGATGAAACGTCGTCTTTCCCGCTGTCAGAAGTTGGTAGTTGGGAGAAAACTTGTGTGTTTGTGTCTTGTCCCCTGTAGCAAAACAAGCAGAGACTACTATCTAAATCTGCCCCCTACTTGGAGTCAGATCCGCCTCCTCCGCCACCTCCTCCTAGACCTCACCTCAATGACAGCAGGTCCAATGGCCAGCCAACACCTTGTGTGGAGCTGCAGTCCCCCTCAGGAGACCACCTGCTGCCAACAGAGCCAGATAGCCATGACCACAATGTGGAAGACCTTTCTGGGCAGTAAGTAATACAGCTCTGTACATTTTGAAGTGAATTTTGTCAAGTAATTTTTGGAGAAAAGACACAGTTGTAGAAAAGTCTGTTGGTGGTTTGGACAACTTTTCGTCCCCAGAAAATCTGATTCTAACCCTCTTGTCCTTCTGACGGGTTCATTTGTCATTCTTATGTGACATTTTTGAATCATCCCCAGTGTTTTGTGGGGATGTGCTTTTCATCCAGTTGTTTTCTGACCTTTTCCTCTTAACTGCCGTTTATTTAAGTCTCAGAAAGCGACACCGTGAGGAGAGGATTGCCAGCACTGCGCAGAAAGTCCAGCAGATGAAACAGAGACTGACTGACTCGGAGAGAAAGCGAGAGAAGTGGCTGTACTGGAGGCCCGTGCTGCTTAATGTCGGTGCCGGGGCAGCTTTGGCTGTCAGCCTACTGGTTTGCTGGATCTACTCGCAGTAAAACACTCAGGGTCTCTTAAAGCTGACTTATTTTGCACCAGTACCTGGGGTTAGGTACTTCTCTAAGCAGATTTAGATGATAAGATGTGCATATCTGAGGGTATTTATTTCCTAAAGGTCAAAATGCGGGAGCGCTGGATCAAATGAGCTTGTGTATATTTTTCATGTAACATCTAAAGTAGTAACATCTCAGGATCTCGTTGACAGCACGATGATTTATTTTACTTTCCTCTTTGTCACTGTTGATGAATGTACTGTATCATAGAAAATTGCTTTGAAAGAAACCTACTTGAGGGGCAGTAAAGACAAAAAAATTATATTCTGACAGATTTATTTTTGCATTCTTTATTTGCTATAGTCAGATTTGTCTTGATCATGATGGACATGTTTTAACATTTTGCATTTCAAAATGAGTTCTGTTGACTGTTTATCCTACCATAGATAAGTTGGATGATTCCTTTCCCTTGACATTAGCAATGGGAGTTTATTTTCTTTTAGAGAATTCACATTTCATTCATGCATTTAAAGGTTCACCAGAACACCACTTGTTCTTCCATTTTTATTTAGCGGAGAATCGCAATATGTTTCCGACTCTGCTAGAATGTTCCCCTTTCATTTTCTGTTAAAAAAGCACATGTTTCCCTTCGGTTTTGGTTGTGTGTATTCACCCACTTGATGGGTACATGTTTGTTCAGGTTATCTTACTTTAGGAAACCAAAGCAAAGCTGTCCAGTTATATTAAAATACCAGCCAAGCAAGCTGGTTATTTTTACTCCCTTTATGTGTAAT
Source organism: Platichthys stellatus (assembly GCA_016801935.1). NCBI lineage: Eukaryota > Metazoa > Chordata > Actinopteri > Pleuronectiformes > Pleuronectidae > Platichthys > Platichthys stellatus. The sequence goes on from CM028865.1 coordinate 19,926,959, forward strand.
GTGTTTCTATTGGATCTTTGACATAACTGACACCTGCATTGCAAAATGATATTGGTCACAGCACCTTTGCATTGCATGTGACTTTTTAATTTGAACCCATGATCTAGCCATGTTTTCAATTGACTGGGACCAATATAAAGCTATAATAGTGTTATTTAGAAGTTGGAGCAGAGCATCTTGGATTGAATTATAAGTTAGGTAGAGTGATGGCAAACATGTCATCACCCCTTTGTTTGCTTGTTTGAGATAGCTTTTAATGTGCCTTGAAGTTGGCAGTGTATGCTCCAAGGTTTCTTTACCATGATCAGTACAGAAAATGGATTATGTTACCTGTTGTTTCAACATTACATTAACTGTTTTGCAGTAGCCAGAGGTGTGATATAATAAACTGTATTGGAGTTGATTGCACACAAAATGTGACATTAGCATGTGCTGACTCCTGAGATGTAGCAATTTGTTGGTGATTGGCACTGTTTGGACATGACTTTGACTCAGAGTTCATTCAGCCCAGAAAAGATCAGTTTGACCATAACATTCCATTCATTCTTGTTTTCCTTTAAAAATTACAGGGGAGATTTGTACATTGCCTAGCTGCAATTAGAACATGACATATGTTGTGTTAAGAAAAGAAAACATGAAATGCAGATTCAAATAAAAAATTAATCTTTTTTTAAACCAAAGTCTGCTTGTTTGTGTGTATTTTTCCTTGAATTCTGTGTCAGTAAAGCAGCTCCAGTGTCCACCCACAGCTCACCCCAGTCCCCATGCCTCCATAATTGCATTCTGGCCATGAGCTTAATCAATGCAGTCAGACTGAAGGCCTCTCACCATGGATTCCAGGAGTTTATTCAATATTTTAAGAAGAGGCCTTGCTCATATTGACCACTTCAGTAATTTTATTTTCTCTTGTCTGCAGTGGTGTTTTTTGAGGAAGTGCTTGTTGTAGTTGTTTAGTCCACTAATAAATAAATAAAAATAAGCATATAAACCTTATGTTTTAATTTAAGAAAGACTAGAAATAATTAATAGTATTAGGTTGATTTCAGATAAATACTGAGACAGGTACATTGATCTTATAGACCTATTGATACAAACTACAAATTGTACTACAATAGGGTCCTGTATTGGTTGTCATAGACAACACGTTGGTGTCTAAGACAACCCCTGAATAAAAAGGGAAAATAATTATTATAAAATATATAAAGCAAAAAATGAACACTCATATCACTATTGTGATATTCCTTATAGTGTATATTATTGTGTTCTCGGCCAGGTTTCACGAATTTAACTTAATCGCAGACTGTAGTCAGGCATCGACATCGCCATATTTACTTTAGCTTTTCCGCCACAGTTTAAACTGGCGGTAGAACGAGTGCCTTTGCCTAGATACAGAAAACAAACGTGTATACAAATATAAGATCGAGCTCAGAAAGGACAAACACGTTTTTTTATTGTTCCTGATAGCGCCCTTCTGCTAACGTCGGTAGCCACTGGACTGTAAAGCTTGCCAGAGTTCGTCGTTAGCAGTGATGTCTCTGCCTCCAGAGAAAGTTTCTGAGCTGAAGCAAATCATTCACAACCATCTGCTCAAGGTGAGCAACGTTAGCTGTTATTTCAACTCATGTTAGTTATATAAAACATAAATATTTGTTTACTCATTGTCTGATGTGCAAACAGTGAGTTAACACTACAAAAGAAGCCGGGTATATTAATCATGGATATATTTTAGTATTACCTTGTTGTTTTCACCACAGCAGCAAAGTACTACTAGTTTATGCTTCACTATACTTTCTGTCTATCACCTATGTTAAATAAGATGCAATAGAGTGGGCCCGGTAGATATACCCTATTATTGTCCTGTATGTGAATAACAAAGCAATATTCAACTTATCCAGTTAGATGTTTTTCCAGTAATTGGCTCATTATTAAGCTGCTATTTGTGTTTGTTTTAACAAAATTGTCATTTAATGAATTTGTACAAAAACTAGAGCAGTTCTAAACTTGCCTGTTTGGAAAGCACATATCATGTGTCCAAATCACACCAAACTTGGCACTGCACTTCTCTGGACCAGTTATAATAAAGATAACAAGTGTGAAGCCGATAAGTTGCACATTTTGCTAGATATGTGTTCCACATACAGATAGATAGAAATACATTTGTGGAATTAGTAGGTAGATTGAAATGATGACGATACCATTGATAGGATAATATTATCACACAACTTCAGGTTTACGTATTTACCTGATGGTTTTAACTCCTTGATATAGACCTATTTATGCAGTTATCTAAAATTGTGTTGATGGGCAACCCTTATGCAGATTTTCAAGATACAAAGGCAATGCTACATTTTTCCCAATCACTCTCTCCAACACAGTGAGGATGGATGAGCATTAGGAGCAAAACACACAAGTGGGGGGCAAACATGTGGAAAGCCAAAGCTACATGATAAACTTTGAATGATGAGGGTCAGGAGTCCATCTTAATCAGATGTCATTATATCAGGTGATGATTATAAAGCCTGTATAGGTACAATGAAATGTCTCCTTGTGACCTTTGTTTAGGCAGCGTAAATGAGAAAGAGGTGTTAATTCTGTGTATTTTGTTTGTTTTTTTGGGTTATCAGAGTGGTATACGTGGGAAGATCCGAGAGGTGCTGGCTGAAAATGTGAAGGATGATCAAGGGCAATCACATCAATCTCTATCTGAGGCAGATTTTTTAAGAACTCTGCAGAACAGGGGTATCATAGATTATGTAATGAAGGACCTACACTTTGACCAGGTAGAAGGACCATTTGACAGCAGCTTTGAATACTTGATGATTAGTGAGAGAAATATAATTATTTAACTAATATTTGCTTATATTTTTGAATTTTTACTTTGATCACATGCTTACTGTTCTGCAATAACTGTTGTTCTGTCTACTTTTTAATAGGAGGCAATCATGGATGAAAAAAAAGGATCTCCTCCCAAGCGTGCTCCTGACTTTATTGACAAAGAAATCACTCAGCTGAAGAAATGTAAAAAAACATAATTTACCATACGCAAGTAAACCAACAGCAACAAGCAAAAAAACTTAGACCAAAGAGTTAGAATGTAATGCAGCAAAGACTTAATTCTGAGCTGAGCTTTTGGCCATTATAATAATAATAATAATAATACACTTTTTTATATAACACTTTGATAACAAAGCAAGAAGAGTAAATTAAGACTTGAACAGGTAATATAGATGAAAATAAGTGAACAAGTAAAACAAAAGGTGAAAAGAAGACGATAATATCAAAGGATCACATGAAAGTAAGTCTATAAAAGTGTTTTTATAAGAAGTGATTTAAAAGAAGTTACTGAATCTGCGAGCCTTATCTCCTCAAGTAGGCTCTTCCAAAGCCAAGGGTCCCTGATGGCAAAAGCACAGTCACCTTTGGTTTTCCACCTCGACTTTGGAACAGCGAGCAGGGCTCCACCTGAGGAGATAAGGCTGCGTGCAGGCACCTAAGGGGTCAGTAATTCTGTGATTTAGATTGGGGCCATACCCTGGCATGCTTCAAAAGTGATCAGTAAAATCTTAAAATCATTCTAAAATGGCCAGGGAGCCAATGAAGAGAAGCAAGGGTCAGGTTGATGTGATGTTGCCTTTTAAGACCAGTGAGAATCTGGGCTGCTGCGTTTTGACTACTTTTTTAACTTGTGGTTCGAAAGTGAATGATTAGTCAATCAGAACTCCTAGGTTTCTGGCAACAGGCTTTATATTGATAGACCAGGTACCAAGGCTGTGTTCAATCTCAGTGATGGGTTTAGGTGGATTGATGAATATTATTTCTGACTTCGAGTTGTTGAGTTGCCAATAGTTTTGTACCATCCAACTGTTGATATTATTAAGACAGTCTTTCAACGCAGCTAGGCTTTCAGGGTCATCAGGTCTCAGCGGAAGGTAAATCTGTTTTTATCTGCATAGCAGTGGAAGGAGAGGTAGTGCTGGAGGATTTGGCCATTAGGAAGCACATAAATAGAAAATAAAATTGGGCCTCAAATTGAACCTTGCTGTACACCTCAGGTAACATTCGTTATAGAGGATGTGTAATTACGTATGGGAACCGGGCAAGTTCTTTGTAAAAGGTAAGAATCAAACCAACTAAGTGCAGTGTTCTTGATGCCATGCCAGGTTTTAAGATGGTCAATTAAAATGGCCTGATCTACTGTGTCAAAGGCTGCACTTAGGTCTAGGAGGATTAGAATTGTGCTCTCTCTTCTGTCAGCTGCTAAAAGAAGGTCATTGGTTACTTGGAGGAGGGCAGTTTCTGTACTGTGTAATCATTTATAACCTGATCTAAATTTCGCAAAGATGTTATTATGACACATAAAAGCTTGAAGTTGGGTTGACACCACTTTTTCTAAAACCTTTGATAAAGTTGAGAGATCGGCCTAAAATTGTTAAGAACCGAGGGATCAAGGTTAGGTTTCTTTAAAAGAGGTTGGACCACAGCATGTTTACAACTGGAAGGGAAGATTCCCTTTGTTAGGGATCTATTAAGAATCATTAAAATACTGGGACCCACTGTGTCTTTACAAATATGGAGGGAAGGATTTCAAGGCTGCATGTAGTTGGTTTCATGTGGGTTATGATTTGTGACAAAGGTTCAAATTTGCAAAAATAGGTATGAATGTCCCTCTTGGCAATACAAATGGAGTTAGGAGGAATGATTTATTTCCTAAAGTACTTACATGCCCTTTTTAAAGCTAAATTAAAAGTTCCAATATTGGTGCACATCAATACAACAACTATTTTTTTTGTAAACTTTCCATGGGCAGTTAAGCACTGGAAGTTGACACTTCTTTTGATAAAGCTAGCTTATAACAATAACTTAAATGTAGTTGAAACGAAGACTAGGCAAGCCTAGCTCAGCTGGACCCTGGATGCAGCTAGTTGGGAACATTGGCCAACTAGACCTATGACGTTCTTTTGTTTTTGAACGTTTTTGTCATTACCTAGCATATTGATTATATGTTACACTGAAGCCTTTTTCATTACATATATGTTCAATGAAAGAATCCGTTAAAGTTCTACTCACATATGGATTAAGTAAAATATTTCATTTTTAAATTTGTATTAGAAATGTTTGCATGCATGTCTGCTTGTTAAAAAACAAAATGTTTTTATGTATGTCTGTATATGACAAGGTAAATACAGTTAGTTTAAATTACCACAATGTTTCCAGTTTATTCCCGTTAATTCTCGTATATTTCCGTTAATTGAATATTCCAGGTTGAATATTCCCAGAATTTTGCAACATACTAGCAATGGGAAAATTCTGTCACATTATGACAGTAGAAATTCTGAATATCCAATCAGGGTTTTTGGTGACAAAAAAATCATCGCGCAAAATATAAATGAGAGGAATAATTAGTCAAACATCAAAAGGGCCTTTGCTAACACTGATTTTACAATTGTATAAACAGAGCGAAAAACCAGGATACTAAAGTGAATCATGACTAAGTAGTGTCAACTCTATCTATCTCTTATGATATGCAGTATTTATCTGTTGACCTTTTTTTTATTCATAATCCATGTTGGGTTTTGCTGTTTAACTTATTACAATAAGTTTAACTTTTTCTTTGATCCAATGGTTTCTCTGTTGGAAATCTATCTTTGATTATAGCTTTTACTGCATAGAAATTAATCAGCTGTGTAGTAACATTTAACATAGTGTTCCTGCCTCTTTCAAAGTAATTCTTGTTCCCTGTATGTACGACTATTAAGACATCTTGTACAGCTGAGCACTGCTCCCTACAGTTTTGAGTATGTTAGTTATAAAATATCATTGTTAATGTGGACACAGTGAGTGATGACATTCTTTTCTTTCTCTAAGCCAATATTGATCCATCAAGACGTTACCTGTATCTGCAAGTACTTGGTGGTAAGGCCTTTCTGGAGCACCTCCAGGAGCCTGAGCCTTTACCAGGTCAAGTGTGTTCGACATTTACACTCTATGTGCACTTCCGCAACCAGAGGTTTCACTCAAAGCCAGTGCCCTGTGCCTGTGAACCCAACCTCGAGGAGGGCTTACTCTTCGAGATTCATAGAGATGGAATAGGTACTCGTCATTCAGGTTCATGTTGCACACCGTTGAATCATGTTGATTCAAATATTTTCTGGATTGTATTTTTTACTTTTCCCACATTTATTTGAAATGAAATGTGTGAAAATGTCACAGACTACTGCTTAAAAACCCACTTATGCATATATTTTCGTTTGATGCTGCAGGAGAAAGCAATAAAATGGCAGATGCAACTGCCTTGCTGTCAGTGAGTGACCCGGTTCACTTGGTACTGATTAAAACAGACACCTACAGTGAGACAACGCTGATCTCATCCTACTTCCTGGACTGGAGGATAGTCCTCGGCGCACCCAGTGGAAAGACCTGCCTTGGTGTAGAGCTGATGGGAGTTGGTGAGGAAAAATTCTTCTTCTGCAGTGTACTTATATTCAAAAATGTATTCATTTTTTTAGGGCATCATATCTATAGCTAAGAGCTAAGAATAATGAAGTGTACAGCACACATGGACAAATAAGACACAAATAAGACATAAGAAATACAATAGTAAAATAACTTTTTTTATTAATAACAATTTATTTGAAACAAAAAAGTCGGTCTCCTCCCTCAAAATGGATCATGTTCTTTGTGTAGCACTTCATTTGTTATACAATAAACAAAAAACCTAAATGGACTTAACCTAAATGTGTAGTGATAACAAAGAAAACCCTTTCCTCTTCATGGAGACTGTTTAATTTCACATATTTTACCGCTAATGATTGTGTATCTGAATGTAGCTCTTTACACACTGGTATCATGCATCTATAAAATCACTGTAATAAAAAGCAACCGGCTGTTGATGTACTGTTTTGAAATATTGGTTTAACAAATGAAAAGTCATCTTCCAAGGGAACAGCTTGCATCATCTGATCAGTGAACACTCAGGAGTCTAAGGAATATATCCGGTAACTACGACTTAAAAGAGCTTAATGCGGTTCCTTTTATCAGTACATGTTGATCCAGTCTCTGATGATAGACTGATTTACTATAAAACCGTTGATTAGAGATTCAAAACTTCCTTAAAACTTCTAGTTGGGATAGAGTCTAATAGAGAAGTTGATGGCTTAGAGACTAGTTAAGCCAGCTCAAAAATAAATTTGGATAATGCTTTTTACAAAACTGATGTTTTACACATCTCTTGTATCCATTGAGAAACCATCCTGAAATACAGTATACATTTAATATTTTATGATATATTGTTTATATGCTGTGCATATAAAGAGTTATACAATTCCAATAAAAAGTATTCAGCCCCCTTGGATGTTTCACCCTTTTGTTGCTTTTATACATGAAATCATGGTCAATATAATTAGGCTTTTTGACTAGAATTTGCTGAAATAACCTCTTTAATATCAAAGTGAAAACAGATTTTTGCAAACTAATGTCAATTCATAAAAAATATTTTGTGTAAAATAATTGTTTGTATAAATATTCACCCCCTTTAAAGTGACTGACCTAATTCAACAGAGGTCCAGCTAGTTGATGCCAGCAGTGTCTAAATTAGTGAAATGGAAAATCGCCTGAGTGCAGTTGATTTGTGTCAAGTGATTGTAGTATAAAAACACCTGCAAAGAGAAAGCCACTGTTGAAAAAAGCTCATATGAAATCTCGCCTGGATTCCCAAATCCTGGAGGATAATCTGACACAGTCTGCAAGAGAACTACGACTTGGGAGAAGATTTATTTTCGAAGGTTCAAAGACACTGGAGTGGCCAAATCAAAGCCCAGATCTCAATCCAATCGAGAATTTGTGGCTGGACTTGAAAAGAGCTGTTCACGCCCGATCCCTGAGCAACCTGACAGAGCTTGAGCTGTTTTGCTAGGAAAAATGGAGAAAAATGCAGTGTCCAGATGTGCCAGCCTGATTGAGACATATCCGCACAGACTCAGTGCTGTGATTGCAGTCAAAGGTTCATCTACCAAATACTGACCTGAAGGGGGTGAATATTTATGCAATCATTTACTTTACCTTATATATTTTTTATTAATTGACATTATTTTGTTAAAATCGGTTTTCACTTTGATATGAATTAAAGCGTGTGTGTGTGTGCATGCTTTCGTGTCTCTCTCTCACCAGGCAGTGAATCTAAAGTCCCAGCTGGTGTTCTGACAGTCAGTATGGAGCTCTGCCCTCCTCTCACAGAGACTCTGAGCACTGATATCATCAGCACACAGGTCAGCACACTGGAGTCTCTCTATATCTGTGACTGTTTATTCATCAGCTGTATAAAGGTTTAGCAGTTACAGGAAAAAGACATCAGCCACTCAAAGTGAATGAATACAACTGAATGCCTTTTGTGATCAATATTGCTGAGATTGGATATAAAGACTGTATAGTAAAAGAAACATCGAAGCTCTATATTTAATGCATCAGGTGACTGTCTTGTTCTCATTCAGCAAACCCTGGAAAGAAAGAGGACAGCTGAGAAGGAGAGACTCTTCCTGGTTTATGCCAAACAGTGGTGGAGGGAGTTCCTTGAGATACGACCGTCGCACCAATCCAAAATGGTCAAGATATTTGCGCAGGTTCATCTCAGTCACATGTTTGGCTCAAATTAATAATACAAAATTCATCTGCATATTACATAATTGCTAAATATATTTTATGTTTGTCCACACAGCAAAAAAACAACAACATTTTAGTTGCAGTTTTCAACTCATACAAATCTAGAACTCCTCATATTTATATGTGGCTCCATGCTGTCCCATGACCTCTGGTTTTGTGTCTGTGAATTATGCAGGATGAAAATGGCGTCAACCAACCAGTGTGTTCCTATGTTCGTGTCCTCCGGGTGGGCCGGCTGCTGGAGACTCCTCGACAGGCAGCCCGTTTCGTCAGCCTGCTGGCCCATGAGAAGGCTCCTGTGGTGGGAGGGGGCGGGCAGGAGCAATGGTGCACATTAATGGCTTTCCTATGCAGAGGGAAGGTAAGGAGAAACAGACATATGGTATCTATAAAAGAGGTGTGCCCATTTTTCAGAAGACAATGCACTTGGTGTACTGCAGATTTATTGCTCTTCAAACCTGAATTTCTGTGAAGAATTACATGTTCCATTAGTTCTAGAAATAAATCTTGAGAATACCTAGCTTAGTACCTTAATGTAATAAATCCACAGTCAAGTTAATTTTATTAGTTTATTTACACATTAAACATGAATCTCATATATGTAGGTAATTGGAAGGTAACAGAAATGTTGTGCATTTGCATTTGGGAGAGAGTCCACAAAACAACTTTGTTAGAGCAGAAACCAATACAGTTGAAGTCAATGGTTAGTCCTTGAGACGTAATAAAACAACAGAAAAAAAGAACAATACTGCTATTGTGGTGTCATGCGAGTGTCCGGAAGCCCTGATATTCATATTCGACTCGCAAAGGCGTCATTTACACCATGTTTTTATTGTAAATGTCTGCTGATATCTTCTGACGAGGTTCATTCAAGGACGGTCGGAAATACCAACTTCCCCTAACTTAGCCACTTCTGGAGGACTTAGGCTTACTTGGTTTCGAGTCAAATATGAATGTCGGGGCTTCAGGACACTTGGATGACGCCACATGAGCAGTGTGGAGCCACATGAGCAGTGTGGAGCCCTACTCTCTTTCGCACGTTATAATCGCGCATGTTGCGATTAGAAAATCTCGTTTTATCATATCGCGATTTTATTGCAAATGCAATTAATCGTTCAGCCCTAGTCCGAAATATAGGTCACTAATCAGCTACACTGTTTACCCCTGAAGATTCAAAGGTGTTTTATGTGCTCAAACACTTTACCCCCCACCCCCCATCGGCAAAGTGGTAAGTAAATATTAAGAGAATTTTCATTACTGGGTGAACTATCCCTTTAAGTCCATGAAACAGCACTACAGAAAGACAAAAGAAGGGGACAAACCAGCCCTTGCCTACGGGACATCCTGAGACAAGCTCATCACCCTCAGGCATGTAGAGTGACACAGGAGGAGTGGCAGGGAGAGGGCCTGCAAGCGCACCGCAGTGGCGAAACCATTAATGTTCCCTTAAGTGCTGCTTGAAGACCTGGCCCACTGCATAGAGCTAATTGCACCACCTGAACTCTGTATCCCTTACAACACCAAGTATCCCACTCTGGCAGAAGTCAAGAATACAATCAGATCAACGCGGATCAACTCAGCTCAGCTCCAGGGACAAGTGGAGTAACATTTAAGGTATATAAACACTGTCCAAGATTCCTGGAGAGACTGTGGTGACTCATCAGGACAGTATGACATAAGGGAAATTGCCAAGCATTGGAGACATGTAGAAGGAGTCTTGGTACCAAAGGAGGAGATACTTGCACACTGCATAACAGAGTACCTTCTGAGGATCTCCTATAGTGACACTGCAGTGCAGAAGGGAGGAGTCCCAGGCACGCCAGGCTGTATCGAACACACACAAGTGGTCACTCAGCTGAGCCGCGTGGCAAGAGAGAACAGAGGAGACCTAGCTGTTGTCATGTCCCAGAGAGGATCACAAATCTCATTCTGGACTATTATTAACAGTTACCTGGGCTCATAAAGGTTGGTGACCACTGGTCTTGAGAAAGGCATCCTAACTGGTTGGACCATATCAGTATACCCGTTTGCCTTGGCAATGAACATGCTGATGAAGTCATCAGACGTGGATGTAAAGGACCGCTGTCTAGGTTGGACATCCTTCAACCCCCAATTAGAGCTATCATGGATGACTTGACATTCACAACCACATCAGTGCCAGGATGCTGATTGTTCCTCCAAGGACTGGTCATTACTTGGGTTAGGATGAGCTTCATGCCAGCCAAATCCAGAACCTTGGTTCTGAGAAAAGGAAGAGTATGTAATAAGTAGCGCTTCTCTTTAGGAGATGTCCAGATTCCATTTGCGTCTGAGAAGCCTGTGAAGAGCCTCGGCAAGATCTTTGACTACTCCCTGAGAGACACAGTTGCAGTCCAGTCAGCCTGTATAGAACTTAAAACCTGGCTCTATGGATCTATCAGCATGGTATCTTGCAGAGACTCCGGCCGCTGCTGATATATAAAGTCCCAGTGACCATTGTTGAGGGATTGGAACTTATCATCAGCAAGTGCCTGGGCAGGTGGCTTGGCCTGCCAAAGACCCGAAACAGCATTGCCTTTTCTGTCATTCTGCAAAACCCCATGAATCTCCCGCCAGATAGGATTCAATCATGCAGCAATATAGTAATCTTTAAGCACCGAAGTGCAACCCCACCCAGCCAATCGTAAACTCTGGTATTTGATTCTTTGTTTATGTCCCTGCCAAATGTGCCTCGAGATACGTTTATCCCACTCCTGAAATTGTTGGTCAGATAGATCTAGAGGAGGTCACTTGAAGAGATACAACAATCTTGGCAACATAACCATTTTGACTGATTCAATATAAGATCCGAAATTAAGAAATGGTATTAGGTCCCACCTCCTTATGTCTTCCCCAATCTTTTTGTTCATGGGGAAGTAGTTAAGCGTGAACACTTTTGTCAAGTGTACTGGAATATTTACCCCTAAATATCTCATGGATTCAGCATCCCACTTCAAATTATACTTTTCCTTCACATTTATTGAGGGATTGTACTTAAAACTGAGGATTTGTGTTTTTAAAACATTCAGCTTCATCCAGAGAAGGATTCATATTGTTCGAAAAGTGAAAATAACTGTACCAGAGGTTGTTCTTGGTTGGTTACATACACCAATACATCATTAGCAAATAAGGACATCTTTTGTTCCCCTCTTTTCATGGCTATTCCTTTAATATTGTTATTCTGAATAATCCACTGGCTAAGGGGCTCATTAAAGAAGAGAGAGGGATAATTTGGCCGCCCTGTTTTGTAACTCGCTCCAATGAAAATGGGTTTGAAACTGCTCCATAATTTTTTATCTAGCCCTTGTAGTCTAGGTCCTGGGGAAGATTTGTATGTGCTTCATTAAGCAGAGAATATCTCAACTGTTATAGACTAATATGACCCGATTGAACAACGTGGGATGTGTGCCAAAATCTCTATCTGGGAAGAAAGTCCTTAAAAAGACCACAACAGGTGACACTATTATCACACTACAGGTGAAATGGAATTTTTCCCCCTTTATATATATCCTTTATATACTTTGTCTAAAAAATAATATTAAAATATGCAAATTATGCGATATCTCATTATATATACGTTCATAAACCCTTGAAGCTACAGATTTTCTGAGGTGATCACAATGTTCACAATGACCATGATTATAAGGTCATAGAAGACTATAAGCATTCTAATTTGATATAAATAAAATGACTAAAAAAAGTTACAACTATAATCTAGTACATGCAACTAGCAACATACAGGAATTGCCATTTATTTATTAACCTAAACTTTAAAAGCTTACATTTCCTAGCTTCCTAGCTAAATATTGCTGTCATTACATCATCACCTCCAACTTTGTTTATCAACAAAAGTTTACTTGGCAGCCATAGTGACCTGAGGTCATAGCAGAGCACATAGCTGTCAAGCAAGATGACTTGAGATCAAGATAAGTAAGGAAATCTACTCTTTATTCTCTGTGTTAGCGTGTACAATTATAATGTGTCATTATCATATGAGTTCTAATTTTGTGTGTTTAAATAATTATAATGAATTTTTATCAGTTTTATATTTAATGTGGTGTGTATTGTAGCTAGCTAACTACAGTTTGTTACCTAGCTAGCTGCTAGTGTTTTTTTTTAGTTTTTTTGCAAAAGTTTACTTTGCCAAAGACCACCGTGAATTTGGCTTCCAAAGCAGACATCAAAGATGCGACAATCAAAGCTCTCATGTTTATGGGTGTCACCGGGGGTTCACAGTTGAGGAGCTATTCCAGCATGAGATCACCAACTCTGCATTATTCTTGGTTGACAAAGACGTTTAATTGAGAAAGAGTGCCAAATCACAACTTGGGACTGAGCTGTTGAAGTTGTGTCCACGAATTGATATAAAAGGTCCAGATACCCCCCCGCCAACACACGCCATCATTATCGACTTCATGGCATTGGTGAGGGCAGCCAGCGTTAGCTCGCTGATGCTACCCCTCAGACATCTAAGTGGCCGCATAAACATGCCGATCGTCGAGACGGAGACACCGGGACACCTCTAAATGTTGACTCCACAGTGTGGAAGTCGCCAGCTCCATCTCCCACTCCTCCCACAGAGGGGCTGCACTGGGGCACTGGGGCTGTCGCAGGCAGGCTCTGGCCCACCTGACTCTGGGTCAAAACGATATGGTTGCAAGATTGTATCTTCGTCTCCAGTAGCCATATTTCTACAGAGGTAGTGGATAGCTAAAAATCTGGGCGCTTTTATCTTGTGAAGGAGGGAGGAGGGGAGAGGGAGAGAGGAGGGGGGCGGCGCACTCAAAACAGGGTAAAAAGGTGCTGTTGTAAATGATCCTTGTGTTTTGACAAAAGTATGTTACAGACATTTAATTAAGACCCCAAGGAACAATATCAACTTGTGGTAGACTGCCACACAAGGACCAACGAAACCCCCATTACTTTGTACCATTCCGAAGGTAACCCGTCTGGTCCTGGGACCTTATTTGATTTAAGATGTGCTATAGCTGAACTTATTTCTTTGACTGATGCATTTTCATATCTTGACTTGATAGCGCAGATTTTCCCAGACCACTACGGGATAAACGTTTCCTGCAACTTCTCTGTTAGCGGCTGGCAAGACAGACAAAACACAAGTCTCACAAAGTGGCCCTTGTCAGCTCTGATTTATGAGTTTCATTCCAGGGAAAATTTATTTAGCCTCATCACTCCCCAACCTGTTCTGTATCTGCCATCCATATTAGCACTTCTGGGGAGCATTTATCAGTCTGACTTTCCCGTAGCTTGAGCAAGCACATAGCAGTGGCAGCAGCAACCTCTTGCTCAAACCAGGCCTGTATACCAGGAAAGTCAAATGCAATTGCTTACTGTTATAGACAATTTGATATCTACAGAGCTTACTTCCTATCCTGCATACTTTTCAGAAGTGTTCAACACTTCTGAGAAAGGCAAATAGAGCAGTGAGAAAAGGATATAATAATTCTGTTTAGACAGATTGCTGTAGTGACTTGATGAATTAGACAAGCAACAGTGAAGGAACAAATGAATCTGTTAAAATTTGTTAAATGTTAGAATATGCAGTTATTCAACTTTGTGTTGTCAACTTATCACAGTGTAAATAAGGAATTTGCCTGGAACTGAGGCTACACCTAAAGTTCAATATTAGTAAAGTAATATTTTAGAAACAAATATTTTCAGAACAAAGCTGTAATATCCTTAGAACAAGGTGAGAATATAAAGAATAATTACATTGTAGAACAACTATTTACTATTTTAGAAAGCCATGTTGTGATAGGTAAAGTTGTAATAAGTCATAATTTCTGATAATGTTATTGTT
>CM028865.1:19948424-19968058 GCA_016801935.1 Platichthys stellatus
TTGGTGACATCTATTCTTTTTTTTCTACCTTGAATATTTAAAGGATTTCAATTTTAAAAATTGATCTAAATAATTCTAGAAGATCCACATGAATTGTTTTGTCTAAATTTTTAACTTTCAAAAAGAAAAACTCAAAACACTGCCATAAAATCAATAGCATACCTTAAAGTCTTGCACAGTAATCTAAATGCCATGTACAAAGGATGGTAGAAGATGAAGCAAAAGGTTTATTACATCACAGTTTTTATCAATTATCATTGTCCTCACCATAATTAAATGGCATGATTATATTAATGATGCTCAAAGAGTCGCCAACTCATCAGAATAGTCTGCAGCAATCATTACGATAATACAGTAGAAAAAAGCTTAAAAGTGAAACAAAAACTCTATATTTATACTTTATATATAAAAGTTATTGAATATGATGCAATACTTTGTTTGTAGTTAAGTATAGAGTCTGACTTAAAAAAAGACTAAATGATGTTGGCTTTTCTTCACCGTATAAAATGCCTCTATTCTGTACCTTTATTTTGATTCAATACATCCAACCTTAGATTTTTTCAAGGCACCTAATATGAGCTATGTAATCTGAGGAGCAGTCAAACCATATTGTTTACATTAAGCTACACTTAATACTGTAATGGTTGACATGAAACCAACATTTTAACTATAACTCTAATTGAAAGGAAAGGCGATGCATTTTTTTTTTTTTTTGTATGTTGTCCTATACATCTGCAACATATTAATTATACACTAGATGGCGATCTAAGACCAGGCACTGGATACCAGGAGCTGATCTCTGTTCCGTCCTAACTGACTTGTTACATTACATTATATTACATTACATTTCATTTAGCTGACGCTTTTATCCAAAGCAACTTACAATAAGTGCATTCAACCATGAGGGTACAAACCAAGAACAACAAGAATCAAGAAAGTACAATTTCTTCAAAAAAAGCTAAACTACAAAGTGCTATAAGTAAGTGCAACTAAATTGTTAGTTTCAAAATTGTATTCAAGGTATAGTCAGAAGAGGTGTGTTTTTAGTTTGCGGAAGAAGAAGTGTAAACTCTCTGCTGTCTGGATGTCGATGGGGAGCTCATAACACCATTTAGGAGCAAGGATAGAAAACAGTCGTGTTTTAAATGTGTTTAGCTCGCAGTGAGGGAACAACAAGCCGATTACTATTCTGAAATCCCACAGGCCAGTGTTGATTGGTGCTGATTTGACACTGACTGATTTTGAAATTGCAGAGAAGGTGAAGTGACAGTTGCCTAGCTGAGTGAGTTATTGTGTCAGGAGAAGTCAGTTCAAAAAGTATTGCTCTAATTGAAGTGATGGAGTTCTAGGGGAATGGTTGACATATCAGCCCAAACTTAGTTGCCTGTGAGGATGGCCAATTAATTCAAGGACGGAGGCTGAAAGAGGGCAATAGAGAGCTAATGAATAATTTCTCTTTTCTGAATTTCACACACGCAGACAGATGCACACCTTCGCCCCACTCATAGCTCAAGAAAAATGTAGAACAAAGGAAGTGTTTGATGCTGGGAACTCAGGTATGTTTTCAGCCCCTATTAAACAGCAGTTCTCAGGTGTAATTGACTAATAGGCCCTGTGGGAAGGGATTTACTATATAAAACAGGAAGAGAGAAGAGAGGATGCTGGTTTCTGGTAAAACTGAGTGTAAAAGCACCACTTACACCTTGCGGTTCCACCCATGCAGCTGACATGCAATGTTTGCATTCAGGTGAGACTTTCTTGTTTCTTGTTCTTAGAGTGCTGTGTGTATATCACCCTTGGTATTAAGACAGGTGTCAAGTATAGACTAAAAGTACATTCTCAATTTAAACAAAGCAATGAATTGATTATGTATAAGTAAAGGTTAAACAGTACGCTGTAAATGGCTTTTTAGCCTGTACTTTGTTAATTAGTAATAGTAATAAACTGGATATAGATAGAACAGATGTACAGGTGGAAGTAACATACCAATTATTTTTTAATTATTTTGCATACACTTTTTCACACATATAATCATCTTCCTCTTCCAAGGTGGTAAATGTTGCTAATGAGTCTTCTTCATCCATAGACAAGGCACCCACACTTAACAAGTATTGCCAATAACTGTATCAACAGTTGTAATGGTGTTGATTGGGAGGAGTATATTGTAGCTCAGAGCCATCTTATGCACGTTTTTGGATTGTGCCTAACAGTCAAATTTAATTCGTGAGAATTCATTGCCAAAAAATTTCTTTAAAAAAAATATCTTTATTCATTGGAAACTATTAAATTTTTGAAGGAACAGTGACATTTTGCAAAATTACCAAGTGTTTGCTGGAGAGGGAGGGTTGAAGACACTTGGGTCCTTTAGGATGCTGGTTTGGTATTCACACTGTTTTCACAACTAGCAACAACTTAACATCAGCTTTTGCATTTATGAATAAGTAAAAAAATACTTGGAAATTGGTGGTTTTTCCACACTCTATTTGAGGCTTAAGGACAGAGAATGTTACATCTTGTTTAGCAGTGTAAGGAAAATTGAAACCAATAGCATGCAAAATACAAGTTTTCTGGGCCCAGTTTTGTATATGAGACACACAATTATTTTATACATGTTCTCCATTAGTTTTCAAGCGCATATGCAGGGTATATTTAACCTGCATCAACCAGCAAGATTTAAAGCATCACTCTAAATGAAAATACCTTTTTATCTGCAGTATGCTCAGGGGTTTTCAATCACAAGACCTTTGTCCCAGAAACAATAAGCGCTAATAAACCTAACACAACCTAATTGCCTGCCCTGTCACCCTGAATACTATTACATATTATTACATTTTACAGTTCTTTCCAGGATGTTTCTAGGAAATTATTAGAAATTCACAGACACTTAAATAAGGTGTTGCTTGTTTAATTGACAACTTAAAGCTTCCTTTAATTATTATTAAAAGAATAAACATGATCTCTCTCTCTACTCCACAATGACAGGAATTGAATTCTAATCAACATTAGCTGAAGATCATGAATTAAAGAACACTGTGCCACTCTAGTGATGTATTTCAATGGTAAATAGTAGCTGGGCTATATTTGTATAGAACTTTTCAGTCTTAATGACCACACAAAGCACTTTACATTACAAGTCACATTCACTCATACACTCCTATAGCGCTTTTTTCCTATAGACTTCAGGGGCAATTGGGGGTTCAGTATCTTGCCCAAGCACACTTCTGAGAACAGACAGGAGGTGCCTGGGATAAAAAAACAAACACCAACCCTCTGGTTAGTGGACGACTAGTGGTTATATTGATCACTGAAATAACACCCAGGGTCCAGACTGAAACAATTACTTCATGTAATGTCAATACATTTTGTGCAGCCAATCAATGTGTCCAGATAATGAATCTTAGGTTTTATGACCAAACACCTGCAACATGAATCACATTCTCATCAGCTTCAGTTTAAATTGTGTTTAGTGATAATTAGTGAATGGCTGGCTAGAATGGCTATGGACTCCAAGCCTTATTACACTATAATAATTTAGAAGTTGAACTGAGAAATAATCAGATGGGATCATAAGGGGATGTAATACATTCGCCAAACCATACAGAAACAGTTTGTTTGTATTTGCATGCATGTAACTCCATATCTATGCAATTATTATATTTCCCATTGTATCTTCCTGACAACCAACGCCATGACTCTGCCTCTCTTATTCTCTTGTCTTATTGCATTTTTTACATTTAAAATTCTTGCAGGAGGTAAAAAGAAGGAGTGGGAGAGATACAGAGAGGAGCGTTGAGCATTAGAGAGAAATGTTTTGCATGGCCTGGAGCCTATTGGGTAATAAAGTCATTAATTCAGCTGATTAACTTGGCCTTTAGGTTAAAGAAAAATCATATCCATCTCCCTTTGAGATGTGACTGGGGAAGCTCAGAGGAGGGAGAACCCAGCTAATTAGTGCTAAAAAACAGGAGGGGGTCTTGGGAGATGGAGGGAGAGACAGAAATAAAGAAACTGTGTGTGCATGCGTGCGTGCGAGAGTGCGAGAGAGAGAGAGAGAGAGAGAGACATTGAAGTTTGTGCAGATAGGTGTTTCGACTGAACTACTAATGATGAATGTTTTGGTTGAGGGAGTGTCAAGCTCATCAATATGCCCGCTTACTAGGCGCGCCCTTTTTTCAAAGACTTTTCCCGACTACCTGGCACTTAATGATGTAAAACAGTAGTGAGGGGGAAGAGTTGGGGTGAGATATCAGGTTGCTTGCAGTAATGATGATGTTGTTGTTGTTGTTGGATGCATAAGAAGAAAGGATGGCAAAAAGACTAACAAGAGATCCAGCAGATAGTCCTTGGAGCTATGGTAAATGGTCTGTATTTATATTGCACTTCTCTCGTCTTGATGACCACTACAAGCATTTTACAGTACAGGTTATCGCCATTCACACATTCAGTGCTATTATGTGAGGGGCAATTTGGGTTTCAGTATCTAGCAATGAGGTCGCCTTCATGCATACCTTGTGAAACTACAGTGCTATAATTTTATATATATTAGATATGAGAATATTATTTGCCACCTCCCATATTCCCAACTCTAACAATGTCACAATACTGTAATTCTCTATAAATTGATACAATCAAATATTGAGAGGTAGCTCCATAATTTGATAAAAACTACACTTTAAGGGATAGTTCACACAAAAATGAAAAACTCATTATCTACTCCCCACTATGCCGATGGAGAGGTTGGTGAAGTGTTAAGGTCCACAACACATTTATTTAGTCTCAGAGGTAAAATTTGTAACAGTCGAGTCCGAAAAAACATAACATGCTTCCATACTGCTCGTGTTGTGGTGTAATCAAAGTGTTGGAAAGCCCCGCAAAAATTCATATTCGACTGGAAACAAGGTCATTTACACCCAGTTTTAAGTCCAAAAGACACTTCCGGATGTGGCTAAGCTAGCGGACGTTTGCATGTCCATGAATTCACCCCTAAGAAGATATTAATGGACATTCAGGCTTAAAAATATGGTCTAAATAATGCTGTTTCAATTTCAAATATATGAATGTCTGGGCTTGTGAATACTTGGAAGACACCACCCCAGCAGTATGGAGGTGAGTGTTGGTCGAGTTTACCCCTGAAACTCCAAAAGTGTTTTGTTGACTCAAACACTGTACCCACCCCTCCATTGGCATAGTGGTGAGTAGATAATGACTGAAGTTTCATTTTTGGGTGAACTATCCCTTTAATCTACCTATTATGCTGCCTTCACACCAAACGCAATGTACATTTTCACGATTCGTACTGTGTGATAACTTGTGTTTTCTTGCATTACTTACATGAGTAATAGGAATTAACCCTACCACCGAGTTGAGCATCTTTTTAAGGGTGCTGTAGTACCCCTATAATTAATCTCAGCACCCCTTAAAATATAATAATGTCGGCAGATATAATGTTTGCTGCTAACAGTGTTGGTCAGTTTTAATTTAACAATGGAGAGCCAACGTGATTTTAAATAATCACTATGTGTCATTATGACAGAATTTGTCTCTATGAATTATTGTAAGTTCAATCATGGTCAGTAAACTGAAGCATTAGAACTCCAGACATCTTTCTGTTTTGTTTCAAATGCAACATGAACTTGCTGCGGCATGAAAGAGGTTAGCTGTGGTAAAAAGCCTTATTTATACATCCCTAAAGAAATGTCTGTTTTTCCATAGATGGATATCCGAATATTTATTCAAGAATACAGCCAGGTTAAGGGGAAAGAGTAAGGTCAAAATGATGTTACCTGCTGCATTGAGCAAAGCAACCCAATACTTAATTAGAATGCAATAGATTCACATAGATTCACATCTTCATACCTCGTATCATACTATAAATTATTTGGTTGTTATATTTCCCATCTGGTTGACAGTACAAAGAGGGACAGAAGATGAAAGTTCAACTGAGATGGAGAAAGAGCAGAATGGACAGAGAGAAAGAGGGCATAGCCAGGCAAAAAGTAGACATGTAGTCAAGACCACACAGTTATAAATCTATGTTAGCCATTGTTTTGCTCACAGTCATTACAGTGGACTGATCAATGATTTTATGTTACTGTTGTGCAATAATACTTCAAAAGTGATACCATAAGATGGTGAGCATCTAGGCATTCAATCAATTTGGTTATCAAAATAAAATACAAAACATTAATATTTAAAATATAACATTACTTTATCAATCAATCAAATTGTATTTGTATAGCCCATATTCACAAATTACAATTCGTCTCACATGGTTTTAAGTTGGTTAAAGTTTAGATCTAATTTAGATCTAGTTCAATTAGAAGTCTCAATATTAACTATTAAAGATTATATAATGAAGAGTGAAGGTTATGGAGTTCTTGACAGTGTAGAGGTTGGCAAAATGTACTTATGCAACATTAATGAAAGAACATTTGTGAAAGAAAAACATTTATTATGAATATAATAAAGTATAAAAACACAAATTACTAACAAACGTACTAACTAAACAAAGATGTGTGTGTGAGTGTGTGTTTCTATGTAAGTCAGTGTGCTTCCCAAGATGGTGGCTTAATTAAAAGTTCACACCTTCCTTAGCATGCTTTCAAGATGGTCGCTGGCCACCCGAAAGTTAGCAGCCCCCCCTCCCTTTTCTTATGAAGTGTGGGAGGAGATAACTAAGTGTAGAGATATGCGTGTGTCTGTGTAATTGTTAAGTCAGACAATGAAAGGGTCAGAGATAGGGTTCCCAACCATCCCTTGAAAAACGGAATCGTCCCGTATTTAGAAACAAAAGCACCCATCCCGTATTGTGCTGAAAAGGGACGCACTTTGTCCCATATTACTGGGAGATTTATAAAATGGTCAGTAAAAGGCCAATGGAAAATGAATAACAGGGCGCTTTATATGAAAATTTACGGTAAACTTGTTCCCAGGCAATGTCCTGCTCTGAGATCAATGAGCTGACAGCAAATTCACACACGAGTACGATGATACAGAATACGCTCATCCCATTGGTCGAGGAGGTACTGTTACTCGCGGAGAAGATAGTGGAAGATAAGTAAGTATAAGGAGAAGATAGTGGAAGACAACAAAACAGCATGGGTTACAGTTACACAGACGCCGACACTGCTTTACGGGGCGGTACAGCTTTGAGCAGCAATACAACTCGTACTCCTCCGAGAAAAAAGCAGAAAAGGATGCAAAAATACCGTGAGGAATGGCAAAAAGCGAACACCTGGGTGAAAAATGTGTGCGAAAATAACTATAAAGCGCACTGCACGGTGTGCCGGCGCACTTTTTCTGTTGCCCATGGTGGGCTGAGTCACCCCACCATGTTCTGTTTGTACTTTTGTTATTGCACTAAATATATGCAATATTTCAGGATGGATGTTCTGCTTTCTATATATTGTTTTATATTAATGTGTACAGTTTTAAGTTAAGCAAGACAGGTTTCTGTTTAAGAAAGATTCATACTTTATTCAGCTAATTTTGTTTATTATTAAAGTGAATTGCTGGATAATAATTTGTTTCCCATGTGTTCATATCACTCAAAAATATGCATCTAAATCAGTTCAGGATCAAATAGTTAAAAAATCGTTTCACTGACAATAAAAGGGGCTTAAAAAATTCACCACGCCAGGAAGGGTGAAGGCAATCGGGTCGGCCAGCCCTACCAATGAGGTGTCCCTTATTTATTTTCCATAGAGTTGGCAACCCTAGACAGAGAGATCCTGTGAAGATCGTAACTAACATTAACTTTCAAATAACTGTGACTATCTCCACACATATCTAACTTATAAACACCACACAATCAAAATCTTGCTTAGCTTAGTATAATTATGAATCCCAGATTTGTTACCGATCCTTTAGAAAGGGGAAAAGGAAGTTGCGGTGCTGTTAGCCGTTCGTCCTGCCAGTTGTGTGAAGTGTTCTGGCTTTGAGTAATCTCTGCCTTAGCGGTTCTGAGGAGATGTGCGCTCAGATGCTGGTTCGAAGTTCTCACCTGCAGGACATCGAGTCGCTGATAGTGTAACAGAGTTAAGAATGTACTGTATTTATTTTTATTTATAATTTGTATTTGTGATTTTATTTTGTTATTATTTTATTTTGTTAACGCTACATGCAGAGGTGATGTTGCTGTGCACCAACTTTCGTGCTCCCCGAAGTTCTTACTTCCTGTCAGCTCTTATTTCACTCATTGTATTTTTGTCTCACTGAGGGTAATCACTAGCCTGACGTTGTCAGACTCACAATTCTAAGCAGAATGTGAGTCTGAGACCGCTCCATTGGGCTGTGATTATGGGCGTGTTTCAACCGAACCAGGAAATAAAATTCCTCTTCGCTCAATTGGATAGACCTACAACCAATCAGAGCAACGTAGTATGTGACGTATGTTAAGCGACGCATTGTGAGTTATTTACTAACGCCGGGTTCACACCAGACGCTGAAGCGATGCCGAAGCGATGCTTCAGCGCAGCGCAAAGCCTTAAATAACAGCTGGCTCCCATCCACTCCCATGTTAAAACTTTGTGCGGGTCACACCGGAGGCTGAAACGCCGCACTGCGCCAAGGCTGCCTCGCGCCGTGCAGCGATCGTTTTGGCGTCAAGTCTATTTTTAGCGCTTGACGCGAGCGTATCGCGCCAGGAAACACACTGAAAAACGATTTTAAACTATATTGATGACATTTTATTTGATATAAATGATCAAATATGCATCCCATACTTTAATTCCCCTTCTGTTGTCCTGGAGTTTTAATTTTACCAATGAAATTATTAAATGTCCCCCTCTGCCCTTCCACTACAGCCACACAAGCAGTGATACAGATAAAGAGAGAGAGAGAGGGGACTACGTATTCTCTACATAGGCTTGAGTGGAGAATACGTAATTTACCCCCGACACCCGACATTTAACGGAACAAACAGCGAAGTTCTTCAACATGGATGACATTAAATTAATAATAACAGCATCTACACATCTGAGCTCTCCAGCGGCAGGCATGTTTGTTGAAAACGAATTCAACCCAAGGGCACTTTGATGACGTGGTTGATTACGTTACCGTTGATCATCTGTCCATCATCGTATAAAGCCCGCCCTGACAATGTGATTGGCCCTGTCGGGCATAATTTCTCCCCAACGGAGCGACTCCAGACCGAACTTCCCGACTTCAAATGTTGTGGGCGGGGCTAAGTTCGTCTGGCATCCAAGCTAGGTAATCACCTGTGGATAAGCTCTGTGCTGTTTTATCGTTTTCTTTCATAAATGACCGGTGTAAATTTCATGTTGTATATATAAGTACATTGCGCTGTTGTTTTGAGTGTTTATATGTTTTGGCAATGTAAATTAACGTAATTTAACGTCCACGGAGCCGGATGCCATTTTGTTTTCGCACCAATTATTTTGGTAGCCTTCGATGTTTATTATTCTATTTGTAGACTTTTGAATGGAGCAAAAAGAGGTCTCTGTTGGTTTCTGCAGGTATGTGGGTTTCCTTTTTGATTTAATAACTGTTTGCCCAACAATGTGTTACTGGTGTGTGTAGTATTTATGTAATTGATAAGGGTGTGTATACTGTGTTTTATATACTGGTAGAAAAGTATGTGAGTAATTTTGTCTCACTGAGGACTTTTGAATGGAGCAAAAAGAGGTTTCTGTAGAACCCAAAACCAAGTCCTGAGTCACCTGTTTACATCCATTACACTAGGAGTTTGAAAGAGCTTGAGATGCGTGGAGGTTTTCTTGAAGAGATGAGTTGGAAGCTGCACCTCTGACCTCCTTTCGTTGGGTGGCAAGAGAAGATGCCAGGCTTCCCCCTCGGCGATGCAGGAGAAGAGAGCTGGCAGCCTCCTCCTGGGAAGGTTGATGGAAAGAGAGAGCAAGGAGGGGGAGATCTGTCATTATATTGGCCGGGTGACCTCACAGGTCATGGGGCCAGAGTTACCAATTGGAGTTGACCCTGGTGGCTTTTTCACACCTCTGGGGGAAACTGACCGGAACAAAAGGACCGGCGGCATCTTGGGAGATTGAGTTCCTTGGCTTTTTAGTAGTTATTCTGAACAAAGGGACCATGCTTGTTTTGAGGCTTTTGACTACACATATAGGCCGACGAGTAGGCCTTTCGTTTCACAGAAACCAGGTACAAAAGTGGACCGGTTGTCAAGACCACATTGATATAAAGACATTGAATGTAGCTACTGTTGTCCCTACATGCTTTGCAGTGGACATCACAAAATTCTTTACAATACTAAGCAGTGTAATCACTTCTTACATATGTTGTTGGCTTCATTTATTATCACATAATATGTTGTTTTGTATTTCTGTATATTATATGTATGTGTTATTGTCAGTGCAAGGAGGGAAAGAGGAAGATGGAGAGGGGAGTTGACAGATAGTTATTGCAAAAATGGTTAGTGTGTCAGCACATACATTATGTCAGGGGACTTCATTCTAAACATCACATCTTTATTCAAATACGTTCTTTGTTAATAACATATGCTATTTGTTTATTTTCAACTTTAGGGGAGAAAGAGAAGAACATATAGATACTATGAAAGATTAGAGCGTGAGAGGGAACACTAGAGACAAAAGAAAAGAACTAAAGGGAGCCAGCCACCAAGCTGAAGCAGAGACGGGTCAAGATTACTTTTTTGATTTAGATGATAAGGACACATGTCCAAATCAGTTTAAGTTGTTTAAGTAACCACATGATCAGTTTAGTACCTAAAAAAACATTGTTTATTTGCTTGTGCTAGCTTGGTCGGTGCCAGGAACTGAGTCCAGTGAGTATAACAACTTAATCTTTAATTATCAGCGCTGACTGGCTTTTAGGAAAAAATGCGTCACTTTGAATTGACAAACAGGTACAACCTTTACAGCAATATTCTGGGGTTATAACAGTGGGATCACTATTCAATAGACTGAGGGTCAGGGATAACAAAGTATATTACACAGACCACACCTTTAACAGCTGTTTGAGGGTATAGTCCTCCACTCATGTACTTACACACAAAAGATAAACATAGAAATTGCTTATTCAGATTGATTATAAGATTACTTTCTAAACAGTTCATGAGCAGTATGGATTTATTGGTAGTCACATCCAATATCAGCTCTCACAACAATACCCTTTTTGATGCATTTGTGGGGATTGGGTTTTGGTGTTGTGTTGTTTTGCTGTGTCTTCTCCTTCCCTTCTGTTTTCTCCCTCTGTTTGTTGTGTGTGGCAGGGGGCGTGGCTGGCTCCTTGGCTGCAGCGGACGAGGCACACCTGCTCCCAATCCATCTAATCATCCCCTCTATAAAAGCCTGGTCTACTCACCACTTCAGTGCCAGATTATTCCGTCTACTACGGTAGCTGTTGCGCTGCAGAAACTCTTGACCCTTGTGTCCTTTGGATGTCTTTTAACCTTTGTGCTTTCCTTCAACCCAGAACCTTTGTGTGCCTCATTGCTTGGCTCCTCATCCTCTTCTCAACCAGGATCTCCAAGCCAGCCAGCACCCTGCCACTCCAGCCTCCAGCCTCTGTTCATTTACCTCCAACAACTCGTTCGTGTCTGCTCTGGGATCCAAACCTAACTCAAAACCTTAACAGCTTTTGCTTTCAGAAAAGGGATGTTCTTTTTGAGCTGCCTCAGTCTTGTCGGTCAAAACTAGATTAGTCACTAGTTTTCTCAATATGGGCAGCTGTGGCTGAGGGGGGTAGAGTGGTCGTCCTCCAACCTGAAGGTCGGCAGTTCGATCCCCAGTCTGATCAATCTGCATGCCGAAGTGTCCTTGAGCAAAATGCTGAACCCCGAATGCCCCCCCCCCCATAGATTAACAAAGTGCTGCAAATAGATGCACTGTATGAATGTGTTAGAAGAATTGTATATAAGTTATCATGTGCTGAATGTATTGCTGATGCAGAGTGTGACAGTCTGACATTTGTGTGCAGTCTAGCACCTCTGAGTGCCACATCCTGCTTTGCAATAAAAATAATTAGTCACATTGTCTAACTGAAGTATGTTTCTTGCCATATAAGGAAATGTACCCAAAGCAAGGAACTTGCTTTGAGAGACGTGAAGGTCAAGACGGATTTCACTTCTCTCTATGTAAATGTCACCCCACCTTGACCCTGTATCTGAGTTTTTGAATAAATACGCTGTGAAAGGGAAGTACCGTCGAAGTTGGCTGCGACCTACTCAAAGGTGCGGACTTCCCTTGCAAGTGAAAACGTACGAGTGTATGTGTGGTGTTTGATTCGTGGATTCTTACTACATTGATACATGTCTGGGTGAAATTCCCTCGACAGAATGTGTGTGTGAATGGGTGGATGTAGAACTGTACTGTAAAGCGCTTTGAGTGGTCATCGAGACTAGAAAAGTGCTATATAAATACAAAACCATTTACTAACCCAAATCAACCTGCACAAACTGGGTAAATTCAGAGTTTGTTTTAACCAAACTAATTGGATTAGTTGTGAAAACACTTATAAATTTGATTTTATCTAAAGATGAGATCTGATCCCTAGTTTTTTTTTATTTATTTATTTTATTTTTTTCTTGACGATTAGATCAATCAAGATTTATTAATGTATGATATAAAAAGCATTCAACAAGATAAATAGACCACATAGGTCAAAACCACCCATCTAATCTGATATTAAGTAAACGGTGAGAAAAGAATAAATTAAAGCTGTCGACAATGTTATTCCTATTAGGATTTCAAAGGTTTTACAATAAATAAGAAATCCGCAGCATCTTTTTCAGGCTACAGTTTATCTTATCAAGGATGGAAAGACAACAATAAACAACTTAATAATATGCTGTTTTTTCCCCTCCCTTCTTCTCGTGATTCCACTTCAGATTGCCAGCACCTGGTATGCTTAACCTCCTATGGTATCATCCTCCCGGGCGCGCCTCCAGGTGTGCCTCCAGGTGCACTGTTTTACCGATCAGCGTCAAACATTGTTATTTACAGAAATGCGTCGTGAGCTGTCAATCTGAACTTGACCCAATCGGGGCTGGCATGGGCTATCCACAGCCTACAATAGCCAATGAGGCACCTCGTTGACAGACATACAGAAATGTGCTGGTCCACAGGAAAAAAATACAGAGGCACCAAACAAGTCACTGCGCAACAGTGTTTCGTCCCCGGTCGTGACTGCTACATGTTGCAGAAATATGAAAGATGTTTATTTGTATACATTTTAAACCATATAACCAGTTTTGTCTCCTTTATATAAAAGAAGGATTTTGAGTGTAAAATTATCCTTTTTAGCCTGTTTGGTTACCATGGTTAAAAAGGGTCCTTTGGAGTCTCCAAATGGCCTTTATTGAAAACGCCTAGACATGCGCTTAGGAAAAAATCGGTCAAATATTAATTTTCTGTGGTATTGTTATCAAATGGGAACGTTGGCTAGTCAAGGCTTCATACTAGGGTCCCATTGTGTTTTCCAGCTCATAAGTCCCAGCTAGAGTCATTTGCAGGCATCTGTTTATTAAAAATATTCAGGCGGAAATAAAAACCTTCTACTTAAATGTGTGCCAACTGCTATTACTCAACGCCAGTAGCACTTAGAGTGATTCTGACTGTTGAGGGGGAAAGTTCATAATGTTACCTTTCAAAAGAGACCAAGATCATGCATGTACTCCAAATGGTTAAAGAACAGCTTACAATTTACTTTGGGTATTCCTCAGACAGGCCTTTTAGGCGAATCTCACCCGCCTCTTAAGAGGTTAATTAAGAGAGCACCAAACTCAGCTGTTCAAAATGATAAGAGATCACATTAAAAAAGATATCAGAGAAGAATAAAAAATATATATATACTCGATAGAGCATATGTATTAATCAAAAAAACTAGCAGAAGGTTGGTGGTTTGAATGCCTGCCCATGCCAAAGTGTCCTTAGTCAAGATAAATGGCCCCTCATAGATGTTGAATTTGTACTGTAGATTGATTCAGTGCCATTAAGAAATTAGAAATTTCATTCCACAGCAGCGTCTCAGTGCTGCACAAAGACCCACCAACATTATCTGCTTCCTTATTGGCCAGCGAGCCAACACATCAGGGATGACATTCACAAGGACACCGCTGACCCCTACTTGACATCAGTCCATCTCTGGATTGTCCCCTATTGTGTGCATGAAGCAGCGGGTACAGGGCTGCAATGTGAGCTGGTAGCAGAAGTCAAGCCTCTAATACTGAGTTGTATTAAAATCTGTGTAAAAAGGAAGTGATTCATAATTGGACAAATTTGAGTCATGCTATTTTGCCTTTTAATTTGGACTCAAGCATTAGCATCTGTCCTCCTTTCAGTTTTATTGCTGGAAAACAGAAGCTTGTGAAGTGAAGTTTAGTGACACCTTACCTGATTTATGCTTACTGAGGATAAGAAGTTTCCAGTCACCTCTCAATTTAATTTAGAGCTGCCAATATGCTAAGTCTAGCTTAAATGTCCTATAGCATGAGGAAGAAAAGGGCTTCCATGGACTAGCATCTTGTGAACTGCCTGGGAACATCTGGTCCCATGGCAAACACAGGGAGATTTTGTCAGCGCCCACAAAGGCTGAGAGGGAAGAGAGAAAGAGGGATCTGCCGGCCTTAATTTTAAACCAGTTTAAGGACTCTCTCTTCTGGAGTCCATTAGAATAGCGGAGAGTATCATTTTCAGTTGCAGAGGGGGACAAACAAATGTGCTCTGTGGTGGCTGCCAAATAACCTTGCCCACTGTTATTGAAATGGTCATCAATCAAAAGAAAGGAAGAGAGATCAGAGGGGAAAGAGGGCTGTGAAGCAGCAGAGGGGAGCCAAAGCAACGGTGAAAGAGGAATAAATGGAGCCAAGGAGGAAGAAAATGAAAGGACAGAGAGGGTAGAAAGAAACAGAAATAAAAGAAAAAAATTTGGGACAAAAGCAAGAAAGCAATATAGTAGTTTATAAGAAATGTTTTTGAGGAAAAGTCGGATTGGGTGACAAAAACTGTAAAATCAATATAGTGGAAAATAATATATTGTATATTTGTTTCACCTGATATTCATACTATTTTAAGACAGTTAATCTAGCTGCTATAGCATTTTATCACATAAATGACCTTTGCTTTGCATTGCATTGGTTTGTTAAAGTGGACATATTATGCCCATTTTACCACAGTTGATGCTAGCGTCCAAGGCCATGTAGCGAGACTCCCTACATGGGCATGGTATGACTATGACGTTTATTTCGGTTGTAATCCCATTCGATGCACTATTTTTTATATTTTTTGGAGAGATTCTCTCTCCAAAGAGGAAATTGGCTCTCAGATCATAAGTTTGAGAAGTTTCTCCTCACTTGTATTTCATTGGGCCTAATGTGGTAAAAAAAACACTGTTAAATGACTGAGACAGTTATTTTGTATTAAGTTAAGTATTAAAAGGGATTTTTGTACTACTGCTTTATTTGAAAGCCTGTTGCCCTGTTGATTACAAAAAAATATGTTTATTGTGTTTAACTGTTCAGTACTATTCATTACATTTAAAAAGCAGACATAAAAGTAACTTAAAAGTTACTTTCCCTAGTAACTAATTACTTTTGATATACAGTAACTGGTGAAGTAATTCAATTACTTTTAAAAGAAGTAACTAGTAACTGTAACTAATAACTAATTTTCAGTAACTTGCCCAACACTGCATTTAAGTGCTACTAAATTGTTATTTAAAAAAAAAATTATATATATTTTTTTTTATTCAAGCACTTTTCAAGCACACTCCGGGGGCCAGTCCAAAGCAGCTCTGGGGCCGGATTCGACCCGCAGGCCGCCTATTGAAGAGCCCTGTTATAGAGTAATTGCTGCGATCATTAAAATAAACAATTTTACTGTTGGTTGAATGCAGAAAAATTGGCTGATCTCTCTTTTCGAAGTACAGTGTTTTTCCAAGCCATCTATCCATCGATTTTTTCACTTGGAACATTTGCTCCAAATTGACACACTGTTTCAAACGGCTGCAAGATCTTGTAACAAGCTGCTTGCACAAACAACATATACTGTATAATTTTGTTTTTATGGGAGAACAGTCTTATCTTAGTTTCTGTGGCAAGAAAATGGGGATCTGACATACTTAACATATTTCTAGAAAAATAGGTAATAATGATAATGATATCTAAATGGAAAGTGGGTAAGGTGGCATTCAAACAGATGGAGTAAACGGAATCACTAATTGGGCCAGTTCCTGTATATAATTATGATTAAATTCGAACAGACTACTTTATAATTACATCCCTTGAAAAAAATGAGTCATAAAAATAATTTTGTCGATGATGCCTTTGTTCTCAATTTCAGGATTTTAAACAGTTTAATATCCTGGACCTCACCTCATTAAAAAATATATCTCCTGACAGAACATTGTAGTCACTTCACCAGCTTCATGCCTCTGAAATACAGCATTTTTTTTAATCAAATGTTGTGTGTCTTCTTGTTACTCTTAATCCGTTATATCAAAGATTTGGCCTTTTTAAAAGGCTTATTGTATAGAACTGATATCCTGGAAAGACACAGGAAAAGATCATGAGAAAATTGATGAAGTCCTTCTATAAACACAGAAATTTGATCAAATATAGATCCAGTACATTTTACTGCAAATATTAGATGGGAAAGAATCCAAAAAAAGCACAATGTGTGCATTGTGGGTATAAAACCCTATTACAGACGCGATTTTCCTCCCCTTTCATAATTTTTCGGTGAAATAAAAGGCAAAAAACGTACACACTATCATACAATCACATGGTTGACATACTTGCGTTTGTGTGTGTCAGTCCAACTGGGACTGCATTTAAAGTAGAGCAAGAGAAAACTCAATGCAGCGGTTCCTGCTCCTGCTGAGCTAGCACCGCATATTCTATATCCCACAGCTGAGCCCACCTTCGCGTCTTTTACTGTTTATAAAAAATCTATTTAATGACAATACTTGACTCAACCACGTCTCCTCCTAGTCATTATTACTGCATCCTGGTCTCAGCACCAATCAAGACAATTGGTCAAAGAAATCAAAGAGCAGGGCATTTTGTCAAGAGCTGAATGTTAGTGGGTGCAGTCTGACCAGTCAGAAAATCAGCCTTTTGGATTGGCCCTAAAGAGCTCAAGAGATATGTTCAGGCCGGATGTCCAAATAATGTAGCTGAGCTCAAACAGAAATAACGTAAGAACAATTTAAAATCCTCCTGATCTGCAGCTACTGGCTTTAAGGTTTTTGCTGCCAAGGGAGGTTTGACCAATTATTAAATGCAAGGATTCTCTGACTTTTTCCACAGGAACTGTGAATGTCCAATGGGTGTGTGAAATAAATACATGAAAAATAATAATTGTTTGTGTGTTATTAGCTCAAACACATTATGTTTGTCTGTGACAGTGAAGAAGATCAGATCATATTCAATCTTCAATTAATGGAGAAAACCAGGTCATTCCAAATGGTTCACAGACTATATCTTACTACTGTGTATGAGAGAGGTATCCGTCTTCTTATCTTGCTCTTGGCAAGAAAGCATGTAAGCACATTTGCCAAAATGTCAAACTTATCTGTGAGGGAAGATACAACAAGACCAATTCTTATGACGTAATGAACATGTTCACATTCTACAATTTAGCATCAAAATATGTGAGGTTATATTTCAAAGCCTATATGTGTAATATTTCAAAGCCTAATTATTACAAGATAATGTCAATTTTGATTATACTTTTTTACAAAAATAAAAAGCTTTATCTATCTTTCAGTTATCTTTCCTTCTCTTGTTCCTCTTGTGTGGATACAAAAAGACAGCAGTTAATAGTTTTTTTTTGCTGATCATCCCAGAAGAATCCAATTACAGCGGTATGTAGAGATCATTGAGATTACAGTGTATCTAAGAAAAAAAACAATCAGAGCCTATCCGATTTCTAGCTTTAGCAGGAGACACATTGCTGTAATGAAGTCTTATTTCTCCTCTTTCTACCCCATCTCTCCACTTTCCTTTATCGCCCTACTTCCATCTGCTGTCCTTTCCTGTCTTATTTTGTCTTTCCATTTCTCTCTGTCCTTTTTTCTGATTTGCATTTTATATCTACAGTTTTGTCTTTTTCTTGTTTTTTTACTTTTTTGTTTTCTGTCCTTTTCATTTGTTTGTCCTCTAATTTCTCTCTTTTTTCTTTATGATTTCTCTTACACATTCTACCACATCCTTTCCTGTTCATCATGCTCACCACATACTAATGCCGATGGTATTACTGCGGCAGGCCTGAAGGTGGTGTGCATACATAGAGAGCTGAGTGCAGTAAAGCAGGTGTTTTTCACCTAGGAATTTGAAATATCACTGACGACCTGGTGGTTTGCTATGACCTTTGGCGGGTACTGCCTTTTTTTGCCTTGCTTGCTTGCTCTTTTGTTAAATACCCGGCCACCCGTCTCACCCACCCCCTTCCTCCGCCCCTAGGCAATGTTGCCCTGCAACCGCAACACACTTAGAGCTTGTACATCCATTCTATGATTAAATAATTCATCACTGGCTGAAAAGAGGCACACAAGGGAATGCTATGCAAAGAATTTTGATGAGAATGGATTGATGATGACGATTATATAAAATACAATACACAATATAATATGAATGCATAAATGTCTGAATTGTCCTTAGAGAACGTTAATGCTGTAAGAATATTACCATAATTCAAATCAGATATTCTGCCACTAAAGTAAAATTCTGAAGAATATTAAACAGATTTTGTCTCTTTTTACCCTTGTCAATCCTCTGTTTATCCAAATGCTAAAGTCAAACCTTTCCTATCAAAGATGCAGCAGCAGCTTGAAGTGCATATCATGTCATTCCTGACTATCACATCAGTACTGACTGCTGGTCCATAAATGTTGAACAGATGAATGCATTATTGGCACCATTATATTGAAATGTCAGTGTGCCTCTGTGGCGTACAGCACGTACTGTCAGCTATCCTGCAGTTAATGAATTGTATCTACAGTTCAGATTGTCACCATGATGGCAGGAAATGCCATGAATTTCCACATATAGTGTCTATCTCTGTCTCTATCTGTTCTCTGTGACTGTGTAATTTGCACACAGTGTTCTATTAAATCCAAAGAGCACTGTGATAGTTTTAAAATATATGCCAGATTTTTTTGGAACAATTTAAACTCATTTATTTATAACAGTTGGAATATATTGTTGTCGGAATGTGTCAACGATCAACAATCTGGAAGTTTGTAAATGTATCTTTATAAACGAAATGAGGCAATTTATTTAATCAGAGGTGCTATATTACACACAAAATATAAGTACAAGAACTGACAATTCATAACAGGGACCATGAGATGTCTCAAGGTGTTCTATCACGTATGTTCTTCACACATGAATATCTTTTTATCTTTCCTGGAAGATTACTACACCACAAAATGAAGAAGAGACAAATTAAACAAACTAGTTTTAGAAAAATATCTGAAAAAATACAGTGATAAAGACTTAAATAAAACAATATTTTTTATAAAATATAATCATTCATTCTGTAATTAAACACAATTACAATATTGGTTTTGTCTGTCAAATATCCCAAAATCATAATCTCTTATAATACAAGAAGACATATTCAAATAGCTTGTCTTGTCCAACCAATAATTTAAAATCCAAAAGGTATTAATTTGAGAAG
>CM028865.1:19980677-19991940 GCA_016801935.1 Platichthys stellatus
AATTTTATTCACAGATGAGATGGAGGAGGAGCTTGCCAAACACTTGAAACAACTAGCTGACCAGTTCCATGGCCTTGCTCCAGTTAAGTGCCGTGAACTGACATTTGAATACGCAGAGAAAAACAATATCCCTGTCTCTGCCAATTGGACAGAGAAACAATGTGCCGGTAAGCTAGGGTGTGCAAGAGATCACATGAATCATAATAATCATAAATGTGTGAGACACAAGACCACTTTTTTAAAAACAATCATATTTTCACTGCCTTTTGTTCTAAAGACATTCTGATCATTTCCATTGCTAGAAAACATCCTGAATTAATGGGAAATGTGTACATTTTACTGATATATCATTTTAGCTTGCCTAGAGGGGAGCAAATGTAAAAAATGTCCCACATTACCCCGCTCTCCCCTCCTTATTAATTGTATGTGTTTTATGCATGTGTGAATTCAAATGCGAGTGCATGCACATTAAAGTATTTAGTACAGGGGCCTAACGGCAAACAACCCTGGAAAGTCCTGCCCCTCTGAAACAGAAGGTAGTATCAGAGGAAGTTAGCTCCATGTTTTAATTCTTGAAAGGATGGACATGTACGAAAGGTCGAGGTGAAGACAACTGATCAAGACAATGTGAAAACATTTCTTAGACCAATTGTAGAAATTGTTCTCCTTCTACCTAAAGTCTAACGTTCTGAATTCCAGGTCAGGCTTTGTTGGTGCCTATTTTTGGATGAAAGTGGAGAATGGATAATTACTTTACAGTTTAAAAGCCTTGTTTGTAAAAAAGTAATATTATTTGTCCATTTCCGTTTTTTAGCAACTTCCTGTTTAGTCCTTCCTGGTTCTGCAGTAAAAAACAGACATACATGTGGTACCTGCTCTGAGAAATAATCCACTTGAATCCAATCCCAAGCATCATAGAGGAATTACTGTAAATTTAAAACATTTTTGTTAAACATGCTAAGAATAATATATATGCAAATATTTTGTTAAAATGATGTTTGATAAATTACTTAAAAACTGTTTATTTTCGAATGTTTACCAGCTAAGCAAGCTAGGTGCAAAGCAGCAATGTATATTTACAATTATGTACAAAGTAATATGTAACAGACGCTGAATATTTCGTATTGTTTATTTACGGTTTTCACCAGCATGTTACATTACATTACATCACATTTCATTTAGCCGATGCCTTTATCGAAAGCGACTTACAATAAGTGCATTCAACCCTGAGGGTACAAACCAAGAACAAGAATCAAGAAAGTACAGTTCCTTTAAAAATAAAGCAAGTGCTATAAGTAAGTGCCATTTAACTGCTACTAAAGTGTTAGTTTCAAAAAGTTGTTAGTACATTTTTTTTCTTCTATACCTTGAATTCTTATTCAAGGTATAGTCGGAAGAGGTGTGTTTTTAGTTTTCGGCGGAAGATGTGTAAACTTTCAGATGTCCGGATGTCGATTGGGAGCTCATTGCACCATTTAGGAGCCAGGACAGCAAACAGTCGGGATTTTGATGAGTGTTTAGCTTGCAGTGAGGGAGCAACGAGCCGATTAGCAGAAGCAGAGCAGATTGAGCATGCTGGGGTGTAACGTTTGACTATGTCCTGGATGTAGACTGGACCTGATCCGTTCACAGCATAGTACGCAAGTGCTAGTGTTTTTAACCGGATGCGGGCAACCACTGCTAGCCAGTGAAGGGAGCGGAGGAGTGGAGTAGTGTGAGTGAATTTAGGTTGGTTAAAAAACCAGTCGAGCTGCCGCATTCTGGATGAGCTGCACAGGTCGGATGGCAGTGGCAGGTACACCTGCCAGGAGGCAGTTACAGTAGTCTAGGCGTGAGATGACCAGAGCCTGGACAATAACCTGCACCACCTTCTGAGTGAGAAGTGGGCGTATTCTCCTGATGTTGTAAAGCATGAATCTACAGGACCGTGTTGTTGCAGTAATGTTGGCAGTAAGGGAGAGTTGGCTATCGAGTGTCACACCCAGGCTCCTAGCGGTCTGAGTGGGGGTTAACACGGAGTTGTCAAAGTTAAATGTCAGTTAATGGTATGTTAATAAAGAAGTCTACAAGTCAATGGTCAAGCTTACTACAACTTGTCTTCATTAGCTCTGGTTTACCTTGGTGTTTAATCAGAGTTAAGACACACTGCACAAGAACACTACAACATGCTTTAAAACAGACATCACAGAAATTGGAGAGGAACTGGCATTCGATTAATTGAGATGATTTTCCCCTAGCCTGGAAATAAAATAACTTACAAGAAATCCCTCCAAAGTGCCAGAACCTCCTATCATTCATCATTAATAGAAGAAAATAAGAACAACCCTAGGTTCTTTACAAATGAAATTGTAACCATCAGGAAAGAAATTCACCACTTCCTACCCACAAAAAGCGAGAGAGACAATGTCCAGTTCAGTAGCCTTAGAACCATCCAGATCTACATATTTAGACTTTTTTTTCAATAGATCTTTCTGAGTTGACTTCACACATCTCATCATCCAAACCATCAACTTATCTAGACCCTATCCAAACTATACTACATGTCACAATGTGGACAACTACTAAAATGTATTTATTGGCAGGCAGAGCATGCAAAAACGGACAGAGATCAAAGAACAAAGCAGGGACCAAATAAGCAGCAGGCATAACAAAACAATCAAGTTGACAAAGTCAGAACTGATGAGTTGACTTAAATACAAACTTAAATAATGACAAACTAGAAATAGGGGGCACAGGACAAGCAGGTGGAACAAATCAAGGTGGGCAAACACTGGAGTGAAACACACAAAGGCACAAGGTTAACTGAACTGCGACACATGAGGGATATCAGAACTACAAAATAAAACAATAAACCAGCTTCAGCTCTGGTAATGGACTCTTCTACAGCTTAGCAGCAGTGGCTGACAGCCATACTGCAGATGGATAACAAGTCACTGAAGAAGAGGGCCAGATTCAGGTTTTAGGCAGATTGACATGGGTAGACTAGAAGCAGGAGTCGGTTGGACCGCACATGGAGGATCAGGAGTCGTCTGCTTCACCGCTGACCTGGAACCAGGATCAGGAACAGGGGCTCACATCAGCTTCAATACTGAGGTGTCAACCAGTAACCCTGATCCCAGAGCAGCAGAGGCGTCAGCCAGGAACCCCCAGGCTTGATGTTAATCCAGGGGTCTCTCAGAGGGTGGTTCTCAGGATTTGTGTGGCTCTGGGGAATGAAGACTTTGGCCCAGAGATACTTGGTAGACCGATGTCTCTTTCTCGTGCAGCCTCTATGGGCCTCCAATCAATCAACCCAGGTGCCACCAGACCTGTAGAGTGGCCAGCCGGGACCGAAACTTTGGTTGCGGCTGTGGGGTCGTCCAAAGATCAAGCCGTTGCCAACGTATAGGTTCATGGTGTATGGGATAGTGTGCGGTAGGCTTCCAGGTAATGGAACAGGCAAAAGGCTGGGTGTTAGCATGTATGCTTGGGTTGATGGCTGTGAATCTGGGGCTGAGACTTGGGTGCAGATGAGGAAGGTGCTTGTCTTCCAGGGTCGGGCAGTGCGATAAAGCGATAATCCCGTTTAATATCGTTTATCCCAAATATGAAAAGAGCCGGTCTGGTCTAATTCAACAATTATTTCTTAAGAAGCAATGAAAAGTTAACAGCGTAGCTATGGGCACTTATGCACAGCCTCGGCTAAATCACTAGCACGGGGTAGTCAATAGTCGCCCCAAAAAGATGATGATTGTAATATTTATAACAGTAGGTATAATTTGATTGGTCAAAATAATGAAGGGTAGTCACCGAAATCAATTTGGTTCTCCCTTGTTGGTGCACAGGCATAGATCCACGCCTGTGGAAGTGTCAGGCGTGTGGGATTATCCTAAACAAGAGATGAGCCGGACTGGTCCAATTCAAGTATTTATTGAGATGCAATGAAAGTTGAACAACATAGCTATGGACAATTATCACAGCCTAGGCTAAATCAGTTAGCAATAGGTAGTTAATAATGGCCCACAACAGAAGGGGTTTGATATAATTATAACAGTCGATTTAATGTGATTGGTTATAAAAGATTGGAGGGGTGTCACCGCAAATCAATTTGGTTCTCCCTTATTGGTCCACAGCTGTAGTCCCCCGCCTCTTGTCAAGGCATTAATTCTAATTAACTGTTCTAGTCTCTGTAATAAAATGTCATGGTCAATTGTGTCGAATGCTGCACTGAGATCTAAAAGAACGAGGACAGACACAAGTCCCTGATCTGAGGCTATTAAAAGGTCATTAGTGACTTTTGCCAAGGCTGTCTCTGTACTGTGATTGGCTCCAAACCCCGACTGAAAATCTTCATATATATTATTGGCTATCACTTTTTCTTACATTTTAGACTTGAAGGGGAGATTAGATATTGGTCTGTAAATGGCTAAAACCTCTGGGTCTATGGTGGGTTTTTTGTAGAAGGGGTTTGATTACAGCTATTTTAAAAGACTGTGGTACATAACCTGATGATAATGACAGATTGATTGTGTTAAGTAACAAACTATCAATTAGGGGCAGAAGTTCTTTAATTAATTTTGTGGGAATGGGATCTAATATACAGGTTGTTGGTTTAGAACCTGAGATTATTTTGGTAAACTGATCACAGGTGATCAGAGAAAAGCTGTCTAAGTAATGGGTAGGATTCTCAGCCGTTTCTGAGATCTCTGTTGTTGGGAGGGTATTAGTGCCAATTGAGGGCAGGAGATGGTTGATTTTATTTCTAATAGTTAGAATTTTATTATTAAAAAAGGTCATAAAGATATTGCTATTTAGGGATCGAGGAATACTGGGTTTGGTGGAGGTGTGACTCTCTGTCAGCCTGGCTACAGTGCTGAAGAGAAACCTGGGGTTGTTTTTATTCTCTTCTATTAGTTTTGAATAGTAGGCGGCTCTTGCTTTGTGGAGAGCCTTTTTATATCTTTAACACTATTCTTCCAGTCTATGAGGTTTTCAACGTGGTTGCCGGGGCGCCAGTTCCTTTCTAGTTTTCTTGATAATTGTTTTAACTAATTTGTCTGGGAATTATACCACGGAGCTAATTTACTATGTTTGACATTTTTCTTTTTAGAGAGGCTATTGAATCTAATGTTAATCGTAATGAGTCTGCAGAGCTATCGACGAGTTGGTCGATCTCAATGGAGCTTGGGTTTTTAAAGAATTTGATGTTTATATCGACGGATAATACGGGTTTTAATGTAATTGGAATTATTTCCTTAAATTTAGCTACAGCACTATCAGGTAGACATCTAGAAAATGAGTTTTTTTATTAGTGGCATATGTTCAGTTATTTAAAAATGAAAGGTTATTAAATTATGGTCTGATAGAACTGGATTGCGCGGAAGTACTGTTAAATGTTCAATTCCGACACCGTACGAGGTCAACAAGGTCAAGAGTGTGGTTACAACAATGAGTAGGTTGGTGTACACACTGACTGAATCCAATAGAGTCTAGTATTGAACTAAATGCTACGCTAAGGCTATCTTTCTTATTGTCAACATGAATATTAAAGTCACCAACAATAATAATTTTATCGTCCAAATTCTGTGGGAACCTGTGAATTTATATGACTGGGGGGAATAGATTCATTTAGAATGACATATTCATCAGGATGCAGCCAAGTCTCAGTGAGGGATAATAAATCTATGTTGTAATCGGAGACTAGTTCATTAACTAAAATAGCCTTAGTTGACAGTGATCTAATGTTTAAAAGACCAAATTTAAAAGTCTTAGTTCCCCGTGTTGTTTCAGAGGTTGTTTTAATTTGTATTAGATTATTGTGTGGAGTTCTCGCTCTGTTATTGTTTAATTTCAATAATTTAATCGGACGGTGGACAGACACAATCTCTATGGGGTTTTGTGACTGATCCAGAGGGAGCGTTTAGCACTGTTTAGCACTGCAGCTCTGCTTCCTGGTCCCATCTATGGGTTGTCATGTTATAGACTTATAATATTCCTAGGTAAGAGTGCTGCTCCATCCCAAGTGGGATGAGCGTCTCTCTAATAACAAGACCAGGTTTTCTCAAAAAAGTTAGCCAATTATCTATAAAGCCCACACCATTTACAGGACACCACCTCGACAGCCAGCGGTGAAAAGATAACATGCGGCTTAACATGTCATCACCTGTTGTGAAAGGGAGCGGGCCAGAGAAAACTACTGTGTCTGACATCGTTTTTGCGAAAGCACACACCAACTCAACATTCACTTGAGTGACCTCCAACATGCGAAGCCGGGAGTCATTGCTTCCGACGTGAATTACAATTTTATTGTTTTTACGTTCAGTTTTAGCCAGCAGCTTTAGTTTAGATGCGATGTCGCCGGCTCTGGCCCCTGGGATACAATTAACTATGGTCGCTGGTGTCGCTAACCTGACGTTTCTCAGAACCGAGTTGCCAATAATCAGAGTTTGTTTATCAGCGAGTGCCTCGCTGAGTGTAGAGAATCTGTTTGAAAATGAGCTGGTGGCTCTTTAATCGTGGGCTTTTTAAGCCTAGCACTATGCCCCCTCCGGACCGTCACCCAGCTGCCCTGGGCTCCCTGCTGCACAGGACTTGTCAGGGGGCTGCCAGTTAAGGCTAAGCTACGTGATAAGCTATGTGGCTTCGCGGGTAGCGGGAGCCGGCTAACTACAGCTAACGGAGTTTCTAAGCTGCGGAGCCGAGCTTCTAGGTCGCTAAGCCTCGCCTCCATCGCTACCAACACACTACATTTATTACAAGTGCCACTACTGTTAAGGGAGGCAGAGGAATAGGTAAACATAAGACACTCGGAGCCAGAGAGAGCAGTGGAGCAACAGGGAGAGAGAGAAGACATCGCTGCAATAGAGCTACGAGGGTGAGCTCAAACAGAACACAGAATCACTAAGCACGCTAGAGTATGGGTGGGTGTTTAACTACTGACAGGTGATTTTACCCGTAGTGCTACAGAGAAACAGCTGTGTTTAGCAGAGGAGCTAATACAGAGAGCGACTACCACCAGCAGCAAGAAAACAGGAAATGACGCAGCATGCTTACCGTAATGCCCCACTCACTCACATGTTGAGATGTGTCTGCTACATGAAATCTGCAAAGCATTTATAATGCCTCTAATCTGAGGCCCTGTTAATTTGCGGTTTCTGAGGCTGGTAACTCTAATGAATTTATCCTCGGCATGCAAAGGTAATTCTTGGTCTTCCTGTCCTGGGGCGATCCTCATCATAGCATTTGGTCAAAGTTTTTGAAATTTTCCGGATTTACTGACATTCCTGTATCAAAGTAATGATGGACTGTCGTTTCTCTTTAATTAGTTGAGTGGTTATTGCCATAATATGGATTAGAACTGTTGTTCGAATAGGCCTATTCACTGTATAGAACTGTGCACCAACCCTGCCTCTGCACAACACAACTGATGGTCTCAAACACTTTAAGAAGGCAACAAATTCAACAACCTGTTAATTGAATACCATTCCAGGGGTCAGGGGGCTCCCTCTGGATCAGCATAACACTTTTTTGTTTACCACATAATTCCATATGTGTTCCTCCATAGTTTGGATGTCTTCAATATTAATCTGCAATGTAGAAAGAAAGAAAAATAAAGATAAACCATTGAATGAGAAGGCATGTCCAAATTTTTGACTGGTACTGTATATCGATATTGACTGATTATTGTGATAAGATTTTTTTCCATATCGCCCAGCCCTAACCACACCAAAGGTGAATTGGACTTCAGCTTAAAAAAAAGCTGAATCGGAAGCCATCAATGCAGACCTAAGCGGTATCCTTGGGAGGATAAAGGGCACAGTTGAGACAAAGCTTGAGAGTATGGGTAACATCCTGTGAATAACACTGGGCGGGACATTTTGGAGTGACACAGAAAGAAAGGATAACATCAACA
Source organism: Platichthys stellatus (assembly GCA_016801935.1). Lineage (NCBI taxonomy): Eukaryota > Metazoa > Chordata > Actinopteri > Pleuronectiformes > Pleuronectidae > Platichthys > Platichthys stellatus. The sequence goes on from CM028865.1 coordinate 19,988,569, forward strand.
ATGGAAACCAAGTCCAGAATGCAGCTGGAAATAGAACGCTTGGTACAAGAGACGAGACAGCTTAAAAAGCAGTGGAAAATAGCCTCAGGGGTAATGTTTAATGAAAGAACAGACGTGTGTAGAGGAACGTATAAACAAATGTGTTTCTGGGAGTAAACTTAAAGGGGACATAGTATGCCCATTTTACCACAAATATGGAGACGAAGATACAATCTTGCAACCATATGGTTTTGAACAGGAGTCAGGCGGATTGAAGCCTGCCTCCGAGGCTGGGGCTGTCTCCGCCGGTGTCTCCGCCGTGTCAGGCAGCGGTGTCTCCGCCAGTGTCTCCGCCAGTGTCTCCGCCAGTGTTTCCGCCAGTGTCTCTGCCAGTGTCTCCGCCAGTGTCAGACAGACGTAGCCCTGGGAGGAATCCGGGGCCTACCGAGGCTCAAACCAACAAACTTTCACGTAAGAGAGACTCCCATTTCACGTGTGACGAGGGAAGCATACGGAAGGTAATTTGTGGTCACTGAAGCATGATGTTTATGACATAGAGAAACTAAACAAAATTGCGGGAGTTGTTTTTTCCAGAGTTTTTAGGACGGTAGACATGCCAGATACCCAAATTAACGTGTAGAATCACTACAAAAGTGGAATTTTAATAACATGTCCCCTTTAAAGTTTATGGGTGTAGCTCAAGGAACTTAAATGTTGATGGCTTCCTGGGAGCCTTGAGTGTCTCTGTGCAAGTGGTTCACTGCAGGAGGTCACTCAAGGCATCTGAGCAGATGGATCAAGGGATCTCTATCTTGTAAACGGTACAGTTCGACCTGTTACCCCAACTGATGTGGCCACTTACAATCATTGACATCCCCCTCAAAAAGTTGAGAACATGGAGAGAATTATCAACTTCTATGTGAGAAATTGGTTAGGAGTCGCAGGTTTGTCTGATCAGCATCGGCCTGTATGGACGCGGCATCCTCAAGCTGACTATAACAAGTCTTGTAGAGGAGTATCAATGCACCGAAACAAGGCTGGAGATGACCCTCTCAGAGTCCTGAGACAAATACATACGAGTAAATAACTCTTATAAAGTTGTCTTATAAAGTTGATGGCTTTTTCCTTCAAACCTTTATTATGCTAGTTCACTAAAATATCCATTTCTTGTAAACTTTTATTAGTGCCAGAGCACCTCCGGTGGGATGCCCTATTGTTTCTCGAAGGATTTTTATTTCGCTTGCCCAAATCCTCACTTGAAATGGGCGTGGCAAAATGGCTCAACAGCGCCTTCTAAGGAAAAGCCCGTCAGTTAGCTTTCACGGATCAGATAACACCTTTTTCTAAACTATCTGGAGTAAGTACACCAGGCTTAAAATAAATATAAAACCTGAAATTGTAAATTGTTCTTAACCGCTTAAGCTATCGCCCACCAGATCACTTTTTTATCGATCAGCGTCAAACATTTTTACTTAACGAACTGCCTCGTACAGCTAGGTACTAATGCAACATATCGTTAGAAAGCTAAGATTCTTCTGATTCCACGTGACAGAGTGTCCAGACTCAGCCAACTGCAATTGATTGTTGTTATGACTGGCTTATCGTTAAGCCAATTACATTTTCCAGTTCTCCGCGACCTGATAGATAAATATCAACACACAGCAATTCACTGCACAACAGCGAACAGCTGGTTCCAGAGCATCTCATGTCCGTGCGTAAAAGTGAGTGAACGGTGCTTTTGAGATCCGTGCGTAGTCCGGGAGCGTTGCTGTGAGAGCTGTGAGATCCAGAATTGAGTCTTGCTTTGGAGAGTTTTGAAGCTACACTATGGCGAAACGTTTAGAGAAACGAAACTTGACGACCAAACAAGCCAGGGATCTGTGTTATCGGCGTGATAGCGACAAGTCTGATGATGACGTATCAGAGGAAGACAGCGACACGTCGTTTGACTCCGAGGCAGAGGCCATGTTTCAGGAAGGACGAGACATTACTCTTGACTAGTACATATTTTATTATAATATATAACTTATAAATTACTGTGAGTGTGTTCGTGTTTTTTTTGTTTTTTTAGGATTTACTGTTTATTAGTAAAAGGTGTGGATTTAGATGTGGGAGAGATAATAGTTGTCTTTGTTTGAGAATTAGAATGTGCATATAGATGGTGGAGAGATGAGTGTGCCTTCGTATGTCGAGACGAATGCGAACAGATATGCGAACAGGTGTGGGTGTCGTGCCACTGTACGGCTCTTCTAATAGCTCCCGACTAATTTTTCTTTTCCCTTATAGGTCCATCGAGGTTCATGGGTGCTGACATCCTGATAGGGCACTACAAAGTCCTCCACAAGCCTCCTCCTGCAGTCGTGACTGCTACAATGGCTGGCATGCATAAAAAATATGAAAGATTTATGTTTGAATACATTTTTAACCATATGACCAGATTTGTCTCCTTTATATTCAAATATGATTTTTAGTGTAAAATTTGCCTTTTTAGCCTATTTGGTTACCATGGGTACCAAGGGTCATTTGGAGCCTCCAAATTACCTTTTTGGAAAATGCCTAGACATGCCCTTAGTAAAACATCTGTAAAATATTCATTTTCTGTGGTATTGTGTTCAAATTTGAACTTGGGCTAGCCAAGGCTTCATGCTAGGCTCCCGTTATGTATTTCAGCTCATAAGTCCCAGCTAGAGTCATCAGCAGGCATCTGTTTACCAAAATTATTCAGGCGAAAATAAAAACCTTCTACCTCACTGTGTGCCAACTGCTATTACTCAATGCCAGTAGCATTAGATTGATTCTGACTGTTAAGGGGGGGGGGAGTTCAGAATGTTACCTTTCAAAAGAGACCAAGATCATGCATGAACTCCAAATGGTTCAAGAACAGCTTTCAGTTGGCCTCAGTTTATTCTGTGTGAGGGTACGCTGGCGCACACTGGCTGCCGCTCCTCTTGACACTTTGTTACCGCTCCTGTGATTTATGTGACTTTTTAAAGCTATTTTATTCGGCGGACTTTGGATTAATAGAGCCTACCTGCTCTACTGGAGTCCTTATTCTGTGATGACTCGGGAGCTGGGGCTCGCCAGCCTGTGGTCGTTGCCGGACGGCGCGGCTTGTTTTGTGTTCTGTTTTTTACATCGGTGCTGGCAATGATCTCATACACCACTCCGCAGCTACGGCGTTGGATCAGCTTCATGGTAGTGTTGTGTTGTTCGTGAACGATTCGTTCGTTCTGAACGAATCGTTACAAGGACTCGGGAGTAACGAGTCCTCTCAAAGAGTGATTCGTTCATTTTCTCGTGGCCGCGCATCGGGACTGTTGCATAGGCTGCTGCAGGTCACGTGGAAAATGATCCAAAGACTCGTATCCGGCAGATGAACGAATCACTGATTCG
>CM028865.1:20029375-20071065 GCA_016801935.1 Platichthys stellatus
AGCTTTTGTGTAAGCTCCTTTGTCTTTCCCATGATTGCAACTCACCTTGAATACCTTCATGGGTGAGGTTTATATATGCATCACAGCTGAAGCAAATGAAGGATCAGTATAGAGTTCCCAAAGGCTTAATAATATTTCAACTCAACTTTAGGACAAAACAAACTGTCAGACAGCTTTAAAAACAACATTATTATATAGGGGTTGAATAATTGTGACATGGCTATCTTAACAAAATATACTGCTACACACAAATACTACATCATGCATTTTCCGTGTTGATTTTCTTTATCACTCAACTCATAAAGAAGGCATCCGAAGCAGAATCTTGATCAAAGAACAAGATTCTGTCTGGAGAAGTTGGTGCTGGTGCTGTGGAAAGTATGTTTTTTCACAAAAATGTGTTGTTTGCATGTAAAAGTCCATTTTCTTGCTTTGAACTTGTTGTGTCAAAACAAATTGAATCAGGTAGAAAAACTTATATCATACATGTTGGTGAACTTCCAACATATAAAATGTGATTGATGCTAGCTGAAGATTAGCCTGAATTGCTAAGAGATGTGTTTTTTTCTAAAACGGTGGCTGTGGGGTAAAGTGGGACAAATGCTGTGTCCACCATGAAGCACAAGTTAAGTTTAGTCTTAAACATGTTTAAGTGTTATATTACATTAAATATGTTTTATTTTTAGTGTCATAAACATTGTAGAAAAGCCATCATGACAAGAAACTATACACCAGGAAGACAACCTGGGGCCAAACAACCCTCGCAGAGATGGAGAGTGTAGCAGCTGAGGTCTGTTATGACCCTGCCTAGGGGAAAATACAGTCGCAACTTGGTACAAGAGTTCCCCCCTCCTTGCCACGCTCCAAAAAAACAGCAACAACAATTAACTGCCCGTTTGTGTTTATTGACACTTTTTGCTTCAGGGTGGGCTAACAGCAAAACAATAAACAGAAAACAACCCTAAGGCGAAACAAAATAAACTTCCCTACTCAAAATTAAGGAAACCAAAAGACATTGTACTGACCTAACTCCTCAACCAAACAAAACAGGAGAAAACATGGCTTGAACAGAAATGCTACCCACCCCTACCAAGAACGCTTGGGCTGGAACCAATCAGCTCCCTGAAAAAACACACCCACCCACTCATCCACTCGAAGAGACACACCTGAAACACATCACACACAAGCATCACAGCAGAGAGAGAGAGAGAGATTTGAGATTTTGAAAACAACTTTATTAGGTACTATTTGTTGACACTACACATTGAAACACCTAATAAGTTATTTTAAAATACACATTTAGCAATAAATAAATAAATAATAAAATCACACAAGATAATCAGCATAAACAAGTTCTCGATTTGTCACAGAACATAAAACATCTTGAAAACACCACAGATCATTAAAAGAGTCCAGGTCACCTGCTGCTTTATAAAAACTAAAATCAACCAATATTCTAGATTTGATCATGTTGACACAGACAGGGACCGACTCAATGTGGACGTCCTGCTCTACCTTCCTCTTCCTGGTTATGTACACGCCATCTTAGCCTGCCCTAAAACAAAGTTTAAAAGCTGGCTTTTGTGTTTTCGTTGGCGAGTGTATTTAAAACCATAAATAAGCCCCTGTGTTAAGGTTTAAGTTAAAGGTCGGACCCCCAAAGCAGACACGGAGTGGTAGTTGATGGAATGGAACAAAGTTTATTGTAGACGAGGTAGGAGGAGGCTGGAGAGGCAGGGTGCTGGCTGGCTAGAAGGTCCTGGCAGGTTGACGGACGAAGAGCTGTGCAGTGAGGCACACACGTCCTGGAGTGAAGAGCAGAGAACGGTTAGTGAAAATCCAGGGGAAGCAATAAGTAGCGCATACAGGCGGTGACTAGCTACCCTCGACGACGGAATAATCTGGCGTCGCAGTGACGAGATGACCAGGCTTATATGGCAGTGATGATTAGTAGAATTGGAGGCAGGTGTGTCTCGTCCTGCTGCAGTCACCAGCCAGCCACGCCCCCTGCCACTTACAACACACAGGGACAACACAGAAAAACAGGAGACGACAGCAACAAACTAGAAATACAAAACACAAACACCACACCCTGCTTGTTAAAAACCTCTTTAAAACTGGTAAAAACAACTTGTAAAAACAGAAACAAATCAGAGAGGCGGTGACACTCATAAAAACAGTGAAAGAGAGTTTCTTTTACATTACAAAATGGGCATTTGTCTTCCACTGTGCTCTTAATTATTGATAAAAAAGCGTTCACCGTGATGATGCCGTGGAGCAACCTCCACTGGAGGTCTCCATGTCTCTTACTCAGTGGAGGTTTGTACAGCGACCTCCACTGAGGTCCGGTTTCTTGGGCTCCGGCATAAAAACTCCTCCATGGAGTGTCTCTCCGATCGCTCAGTTTTTTAATGTTTAGTGTTTTTACCAAAATTCGGTATAGAGACTTCCCGGAAACTCCCTCCAGGGAGGCCGGGCAGGCAGGCTGCACCAGAGGTCCAGAATAATCCTTTAAATCCATTGCCAGGAAAGTGGCGGGGAAAGGGTCCTCAGCATTGGGGGAAATGGACCCATCTTTAAAAGAGTTTAAAAGCAAGATGTCCTGATCTGCAAGTCTTGTCCTCCAGTGGCCAAGTACCCTCTCCATTGTCCGTTCTGATGTGATGCCAAGCTTATTGGCCAGCCCTGTGGGGTCTTCTAGTTCAGGACCGGCTAGCTCCACCACCTGGCCCAGCGTAGAGACCCCGGCAGCCTGCAGCAGTCTGGAGAGGGTGCCCCTGTAGCCTTCGCTCTTTTTTTAGAAGGTTCCAGACTTTAAAAACACTCTTATAAAAACCAGGAAGAGATGGTGAGACTATCTTGTTATCACTCATTAAAAACAGGCTAAAATCCAGACACAGGCTGTTAAAATGTTGCAGGATGCACCGGGACAGAGGTCTCCACAGAGCGTCCCTTGGCCCGGTCAGCAATCTCTGTATTAACTGAAAGCGGAAGGCAGCTCCCCTGCTGGCCAGATGGACCAGGCCCTGCCCCCCCTCCTCTGTAGGAAGGAAAAGGACACTCTGTGGGATCCAGTGCATCCTGCCCCAAAAGAAATCTATTAAAACCTGTTGTACCTCTGCCAGGAGAGAAGGTGGAGGATCAACACAGGCCAGCCGGTGCCACAGGGTAGATGAGACCAAGTTGTTTATTATTAATGTCCGGCCTCTGTATGACATCTTGGGCAACAGCCACTTCCATTTTATCAATCGACCTTTAACCTTCTCTAGGACATTGTCCTATTTTTTTTTGATGTGGGTCTCATCTCCCAGGAAGACTCCGAGGTATTGGAGTCCTCCTTTCTTCCAGGCCAGACCTCCAGGCAGGCTGAGCCGATCCCCCAGCTTCTCTCCAACCATCAGAGCCTCGCTCTTCCCCCAGTTCACCTTTGCAGAAGAGATAAAACCAAAGTCATTCACAGTATCAGATAACAGATCCATGTCTTTTTGTGTGTTCACAAGTATAATTAGATCATCTGCATACACCGATAATTTAAAAGATACACTGCACTGGGGGAAACACACACCTTTTAAAACCTTCCTTAGCTTATGGAGCAGAGGCTCGATGGCCAGAGAGTACAACATCCCAGAGAGAGAGCAGCCCTGCCTCACCCCTCTCTTAATGTTAAAAGGAGCACTCAGTCCCACCATTTATTTTAAGAACACTCGCAATGTCTGTATAGAAAACCCGGATCATGGCTATAAAGCCTGGGTTGAACCCAAAAGCAGCCAGAGTCTGCCATAAATACTGGTGTTCAACCCGGTCAAAAGCCTTTTTCCTGGTCTATGGAAATAAGACCAGTCTCTATTGCCAATGAACTGGAGAGGTCCAAAACGTCTCGAATCAAAGTGACGTTGTCACTTATGAGCCTGCCGGGCACACAGTAAGTCTGGTCAGGATGGATGACGGACGCCATCACCTCCCTTAGTCTGAGGGCCAGAGCTTTGGACAGGATTTTGTAATCTGTGCACAACAGAGAGACCGGCCTCCAGTTCTTTAGCTCTTGTAGGTCTCCCTTCTTTGGCAGCAGGGTGATGACGGCCCTCCTGCAGCTCAGAGGTAGCCTTCCATTCTGTAAACTGTTGTTGACTACCTCGAGCAGATCCTGTCCCAAGATGTCCCAGAAGGATTTTAAAAAATCAGCAGGAAGGCCGTCTATCCCTGGAGCTTTGCCGCTCTGCAGGCTCATGGTGGCTCTGTGCAGCTCCTCCTTATTAATTTGTGCGGCTAGCTCAGAGTTGTTGCTCCTGCTTACCTGAGGGAGACCATCCAGAAAGCTGCTGTGCACATCCGGAATGCTTGACCACTCACTCTTAAAGAGGTCTCTATAGAAACCGGTAGCACACTTCCTGATCTCAGACGAGTCTGAGACTTCAGAGCCGCTGCCCGTTCGTAAACAGTGAATGGTCTTCCTTTGTCCATTTTTCTGCTCCAACCCAAAGAAGAACTGGGAGGGGGCATCCATCTGCGAGATGTTCATAAACCGGGACCTGACCAGAGCTCCCTGTGCTGAGACCCCCAGCAGGTTGGCTATAGCTGACTGTTTGGTCTTGAGGGAGTCTAAATGCCCTCGAATTCCTGTAGAAGCTACTAAAGACTCTCTCCAGATCCCTCATTGTCCGGGTTAAATCTCTGCTGACATTGCTGACAACTGCTGGCAAAGTTGTTTTATTTGTATTTTTCCGATGTCCCACCACTGCTGAATGCTGCTGAAAGCAGACCTGCTTTCTCTGTGGGAAAACCAAAACAACTTAAAAGCATTTCTAAAAGCCTGGTCGTTTAAAAGAGCTGTGTTAAAATGCCAATAGGCGCTCTTTAAACGAACATTTCTAATAAAAACAGACTAAACAATGATGAGTAAAACCCACAGGCTGAATAAAACACCTTTTAAAAATATTTAAATGGTGTTTAAAACAATAGAGTCGATCCAGTCTAGCCAGGGATAAAACATTGTCTCTGGCATGGCTCCAGGTGTATTGTCTGTGATTACTGTTAAAACCCCTCCACACATCAGACAGGTCGTGTGCCTCGGTCAGTTGGTTCAGCCTGAGACCTGATGTGGGATGTGCTTCGAAGTTATTCCTGTCTAAAGTGGGATTTTCTGTGCAGTTAAAATCACCTCCTAAAAACATCAAATCATCACTACAGGCTTCAACAGTATCATCTAAAATGTTTAAAAGTGCCATCCTGTCCACCCTATTCGTGGGCGCATAGACATTTAAAAACACCAGCTTGACATTTTCATAGTTAGCTTGGACCTTTAACAATACACCTGGAATAATTTCTTCCACATTAAAAGAAAGTGGTAAAAAACTCCTGGCAAAAATAATCCCCACCCCCCCACTGCAGCTGGACTTGTGGCTTAAAATCACTTTCCCATTAAAAGCCCTCTTTCAGTCGCTCACATTGTCTTCGGTGCTGTGGGTTTCTTGTAAAAACATAATATCTGTTCTGTTAATATCCATGAGTTTAAAAACGCCGCTCTTTTAAAATCAGCTCTGGCTCCGTTCACATTTAGAGTGCTGATTTTAAAATCACACATGGATAAAAGAAGGAGAAAAACAATCAGAAAACAGGTCAGTAAAAGAGAAAAGTAAAAGGACTTTTTAAAACTCATCATCATCGGGGATCATTTGGCCTTTTACTCTCAACAAGAGTTTCCTGAGTCTATAAATTTGTTGGTCTGTTAAAAACTCGTCGCTGCCTGTTTTTCGTGTGAGCGGTTTGGAGGACTTTAAAAACAGCTTGAGGTCAGGGAAGTGATCCTCAACCGAGGGTAGCATCTGGCCTTTAGTGGTTTCCAGGAAGGTTCTGATGTCAGAGGGGGGGTAGAGGCCATCCTCGTCCTCCTGAGAGGAGGGAGCGCTCCCCTGGCTGGACCTCAACCCGCGGCTTGCCTTGCATGCTTTTGCATTGCTGTGCCCAGACCCTGAATTTTTCCTCTTTTGAGTCAATTTAAACATTTCATCATCACTAATGCCTTCCTCCGTCTCCTCACACAGCATTTCAGCACTGCTCCCTTTACCCTCAGTATCGTTTATTTCACGGCGTGGAGACGCCGCCGCCGCTGCGCTCCACCCTTCCCCGGGCAGGATCGGGCCAGGTGGTCCTCCTCCCCGCACTCAAAGCACTTCATCGACTCGGATGAGACAAAAACCACATAATTAATACCCTCAATTTTGAACGAAAAAGACATGTTCAGGTGCTTTGTGTTGTCTCTGAGGACCATAAAAACTTGCCTTCGGTGACTAACAATGTGCCTGAGTTTTGGGGATTTGCTCCCAAGAGACACCATTTTAATTTGGGACACAATCTGCCCGTACCGGGACAGTTCCTTTGCCAGAATGTCGTTTTTAATAAAAGGTGGGGCATTAGATATTATAACCCTCGTGGCTGGGTTCACGAGTGGGAAAACGTTGAAGTTCCTGCCGGGTCTTGGGCACTGGGAAATCTAGAATTGCCTGTACTTTTACATTAAGTGGACACACCTGACCTTGTCCTACTTTCTTACCCAAATACGTCACCACTGCTTTACCAAAGTCACACTTAGCTAGATTCAGTGTCAGGGAAGCATTACTCAAAAGGATGGAGAACTCCACGCACTGGAGCTAGGCACAGCAAAACCATTCTGGAGGAGATTCTCAACTTCCTGCTGCATTATCGCTCGTTTAGTAGGGTTTTGTGGGTTGGCGCTCACCGACATCTATATCATGACAAAGGACATGGGTTTGTGTGGGGATATCACCTAAAACGTTAGAATAACTATAAATAAGCCTTACCACATCGTCACGAGCTGGATCAGCCAAATGTGACAGAAAAGTTTGGACAAAATGTCTGAATTCTTCAGGCGAGCACAGGGAACTGAAAGTCGTCCCTCAATCACTTCATCCTCTTCCCTGCTGGGGGGTGGTACCCCAACCACAGAAACAGGGACTATGGGGGACAGCTTGTTACTGCGGGAGAAATACTGTTTTAACATGTTTACGTGACATACTCTGGATTTATTGAGTCGGTCAGGGGTTTTAATCACATAATTAGTGTCACTTAACGAGCGGTCGACGACATAGGGACCATAACATTTTGCCTGTAGGCCAGAACCACTAACTGGTAACAAAACCAGGGGTCGGATTTATAACCATTGCGTATGCACAAAACGGGTCCTGAAATTTGCATATGCCACTTTTCAAGCCAAAGTTGGGATTTATAAAAACGAACTTGATGGGAAAATGTGCGTATATCCCAGGGGGTCGGATTTATAACCGTTGCGTACGCAAAAAACGGGGCCTGAAATGTGCGTACGCAACTGCTCACGCCAAAGTTGGGATTTATAAAAACGAACTTGACGGGAAAATGTGCGTATTTCTAAGCAAACTCTGACCCATGCGTACGAACGTTTTGGAGACGGGGAAAGTGGCGATGCCGACATGAGGTGGTGAACTGAAGCCAGATTATTGATCCAATTCGTCATTTACATTAAAACCAACATCTTAGTTTTGCTCGCGCGACATATCTGCTCCACCCGAGTCTTTTATTTAAAAATATATAAAACAACTTACATCAAATTACTATTTAACAGTGGAGTTACAGAGCCGAGTCATTAATAGTTTTTAATAATATCTTCTAACACTGTACGTGTATCATCATATCGCTGCAGTGAACGTGACTGTGCGCACGGAGCGCACAAGAGATCACTTACAAAAAATGAAGACACTTTCCAAATAATCTCCCAGTGGAGTTAAGGATCCACTGATGTGAGGGAATCGGTCCGATGCTTTAAATAAATAAATACTGCCGTGACAGTGGTGCGGGGATCTGTGTGATGTGTGCATGTGAATGGAAGGACGAGGAGGAAGAGCGGGTTCAGCGATTTCTCATCTCAAACATTGTGTTATCCCCAGCAGCGGCAGAGTATCAGTGTATTTTCTTTGTTAGTGACATCACTGCTGTTCCATAAAATCGTTCTTCACCTCACTAACGAACACCTCGATGTCAGTGTCAGAAAGTTTCACTTCCTCTTCACATCGCTTGATGCCGTGCCTCCGTCAGGACTCACAGTGGAAACCCTTTGGTCAGCGGCATCATTTAATGTTTGTGCCGTTGACCATTGACTATTCATGTTTGAAGGTGGGCGTGTGGAGGGGCGTGTGTGGGCGTGTGGAGGGCGGATTTTGGAGGCAGATCCACGTACGAAAGTTTGGAGCCTTGGTCACTCTGGATAAGCTTAGATATTCCAAATGTGGTAAAACATTTCACTAGTGCTTTTATAAAAGCCTTGGTCTTTATTGTGCATAAGGGCACAGCTTCAGGATAGCGAGTGGCAGCACACATCATAGTGAGTATATGTTGCCAGATTTAGTTTTTGGAAGTGGTCCCACACTACCAATCACGACATGCTCAAACGGTTATCCTATTACAGGGATAGGGTGTAAGGGAGCACAAGGGACTATTTGGTTAGGTTTTCCCACTACCTGGCAAATATGACATGATCGGCAAAATGCTGCCACTTCGGATTTCAATCCCGGCCAGAAAAAATACCTGAGGATGCGCTGATATGTTTTGGAAATGCCCAGATGTCCTGACAGACTTTGATCATGGTCTAAACTCAATACTTGAACACGAAAGGAGTTGGCACAACTAGTTGTCGGATTGTATTGTGGTCACTGTCAGGCCCAGAAGACCACCTCCGCATGAGGACACCATCATCAAAGAAGTAAGTGCCAGACCTCTCCTTTCTGTTTTCAGAAGCTGCAGACAAACTACTAACTAAGGTACAGTCACTCTGTTGAGCCTTAATCAGTTCTACTTTGTCCACGGACAAAGACAAATCTGGAACCGTCCATATGTGGTCATACGTTTTTTCCAATGTGGTTCTTGTTGTTGGGGCTTCACCCAAAACAGAACTATCTACCAGAACATTATCCTGTACCATGAAAGTATTGGAAAAATGCACCACATCATCTAGTTTACGAGCCCTGGCAAGCGTAACAGCGCACGCAGGGAAAATGGAGGGTGAGTCACATGTAACCACGGTGGGGATTTCAACAACTTCGGGGGAGGGGAACACTTTTACTCCTGCAACATCATTCCCGAGAATTAAGTCAACCCCCTGTATTGGCAACTGGGATAGCAACCCAACTCGCACAAGGCCAAACACAATAGGAGAGGACAGCTGCATAGTATGAAGCGGCACACGTTAAACACTCATTTTAACCCCCCAAATCAGTATATCTGTGCCGCAGTATGTTCGCTTCGAAAAAGGTAACACACCAGCCCGAATGATAGAATGTTTTGCACCGGTGTCTCTTAATATTTTAATGGGCACAGCGCTAGCTCCACCCTCAAACCCTAACCACATAGCCATCTGAGATGAACGGTTTAAAATCAGCATCAACTTCATCATCCTGTTCTATCTGAGCTACCATATGATCTACTCCAGGTACGGTTTGAAACAGCCCGATAGCAGAGGGACTGTCTGACCTCTTAATCTGATCTTTCTTTTTCAACAGCGGACAATCAGCAATAAAATGTCCACTTTTATGGCAGTAGAAACATGCACGCCTATCATGGGAAACTGGTGGCTGGCGCCTGGGACTCCGGGGTGATTTTTGTCTTTCCCCTACAACTGCCCCATCACGGGACACATGTGAGGAAAACACATTCTTAAGGGGTAGGGCGAATTCATCAGCCATCACTGCTGCTTGTAACAAGGTTGCCACCTTTTGTTCATTTAAGTACACCACAATATTCTCAGGCTCCAGAGCCGCGGGTTACCCCTGTGAGGAACCGAATTTGTATGATGTATTCGACGTTTTTGTGTCTCCTGTGGCAGCGGTGTCCATCCCTTTTAGCTGTCCTCTGGAAACACTTCCGTTGTGTTGTCGCCTCTATTTGCAGCGCGTTTGTCTATTTGCAGCGCGTTTCTGTAATGTGTTGTGAAATTGATGATGTTTTCTTACTTTGCTAGAAAATATCCTGAATTAATGGGAAATGTGTAAATTTTACTGATATATCATTTTAGCTCGCCTAGAGGTGAGCAAATGTAAAAATATGTCCCACATTACCCCACTCTCCCCTACAGCTGTTCTTTTTGACAAGGTGCTACATGTTTCCACTTCGGTTGAATGTCTGAATTTTTGCCACAGCATATGTCTTCAGCTTCTGTGTCATGACTGTGAAAATGAAAGTGTGGAAGGCTGTGTGCTGTCATTACAAGGGCTTCAAACTGCAACTATTTTCTTTTTTACCAGCAACACAGCAGGATTGTATGAACTTACTGACAGTGATTAATTGATAGCGGGGTGCTCTGACTCCAAGAGGCACAGGTCTTCACTGAGAAGTAGTGACATATCTGTCTGACACTGTCAATGGCTGTCATCCGTTTTTAACCTTAGATATGCTCTACTTTTGTAATGAAGTATCTTATTTTGGTCCCATGCAGAATTAGTTGGAAGAAAATATCAATCTTGTGTTAAGCATGGAGCAGGAGCCATGAGGTTATTAGCCCAGCTTGATGTAAAGACTGTGAACACCTAACAACCATTTTGACTCGCAATTACTGACACAATATATGTTATTCACAATGTAGCTATGGTTTTGGAAGTGGTAACAATTAAGTATTATCTCACCTCACAGTGCTTTTAGCCAGCCAGGAATTTCAGCTCTTTTAAGGAATCCAAATCTTATGGCTCAGCTACTTTCCCAGCACCATCTCATTATTCGTATTCTTTTTCTGGGGGGGAGTGGGTTATAAGGTTTATGTTTCAAGGACAATAATATGATAGGGTAGGATTTGGATCAGTGACAGAAAATATGAAAGGAACGCGTCATGTGGCCTATGACTTGGTTCCTTTTATTCTTACCAAAGAGCCGTTCAAAAGAGTTAGATCATTTTCAATCACTTCACTACTATAAGTCTTTATTTGGGCACATTGATGGTTATGGTTTTGTTTTTTTTATAATATGGTGCTTTTCTAGTCTTGATGACCACTCAAAGCGCTTTACAGTACGGTTTTACATTCACCCATTCACACACACATTCATACAGTGCATCTATTTGCAGCACTTTGTTATTCTATGGGGGACAATTCGGGGTTCAGCATCTAGCCCAAGGACACTTCTGCATGCAGATGGGTCAGACTGGGGATCGAACTGCCGACCTTCATGACCACTCTACCCCTCAGCCACAGCCGCCCTGATGTGAACCACCATGTTTTGTGTTTGTTTTACAAATTTGATCCCTAGTACTATCATACTTGAAATTAGGTAAAATGTAGATATTCAAAAAGCCTGTGCTAACAAAGCAGCTAGTATAATCAAAGCATTGCCGTTATAAAAGAGTTTCAGGTGTGGAGATTAGTTAGCTTGACTTAACTGCTAAACTGACCCTGAACAGGATATTCAAAAACAAAGGTCAAATTGGACCCACCATGTTTGCAAAATGACTGATAACTGTGTCTATAAGAGACACACGGGATCACACCTGCATCTGCAGCCATGATGACCTAATAACACACAGAACCAGCCAACCAGCTAGGAGTACACACAAACACACACATGAGCTGGAGTTTTTTTGTCCGGGCTCCACTGCAGTCCATCTGTTGTCCAGTCAGGAGGTGAAGTTGAGGGTGGCGGCTCCCAGTGTTGCTCATGTCCAACAACAGGGGGTGGAGTGTGTGTGATAGCTGAGAGGAAAGCACCTAGACCTAAATTCTAACCTGGGGCCTTTGCCTGGTTTTGACTATGGCTAAACTCTGACCTAGTTCCTAAATTAGCAGTTAGGTAGTGTGAAGCTCAGCCTGGAAACCCTTAATTTTCTGTAATTTCAATGTAATTGCATATCCTGTAACCTGCACTTATTTGATTATTAATAAACCAAACCTTTAATGAGTGCATTATATATGTTGCCACAGTAATATTCTTATGGTATTAATAGCAGCATCACCAAGTTCAGGTGCCGTACTATCAACACCAGATCGAATACATCAAACATGATATCATCAGTGGATAACTACGAGTGCGGGGCACTCGGTTGCTCTGTAAGCACCCAAATCACATCCAAATTGCGGAAAATCTAGATGTTAAAACATTACGCAACATAAAGTAAAGAGTTATAAATGCGTTTTGTAGAAGACAGGGTTGTGTAAATGCTATACCACATATGGAATACATTTGATTTAACCTTCGTTTAGTCTATCATCAACTCTTCCCCACCTCCATCAGCCATCTTCCTACCCCTCCATCTCATTAAATGATCCCCTCTATCCTTGGTCTCCAAATTGCTTTCCCCCATTCACCACCATTCTCCTAATTTTCTCACACAGACCTCCATCCTCACCGTCTCCTCTCTATCCACCCTTTCTGGCCTGTGTCAACACATCTCACCTCCCCACCTTGTCTCCTTCCCATTAACTTTGTAGCAGATGGCAGGGCCCTGCTATCTCTGTGTGAGCTTGACTGACAGGGGCTGGTCATCATCCTCCATAGACGACCATTCAAATGACGCTCTGCCCTGTCTCTCCTTCCTCATTATGGATTATTTTTACTTGTACAACAATCAGTGTAAACAAAAACAATAAACTTTAGGGTTTTGTGGGTTAATATATAGCTGAGTTTCTCTGAATGTCGGGTGTCGGGGTAAATTACGTATTCTCCACTCAAGCCTATGTGGAGAATACGTAGCCCCCTCTCTCTCTCTTTTTATCTGTATCACTGCTTGTGTGGCTGTAGTGGATGGGCAGAGGGGGACATTTAATAATGTCATTGGTCAAATTAAAACTTTTCAGTGTGTTTCCTGGTGCGATATGAAAAAATAGACTCGACGGTCACACCGGAGGCTGAAGCACCGCGCTGCGCCAAGGCTGCCTCGCGGTGCTTCTGCCTCCGGTGTGACCGGCACAAAGTTTTAACATGGGAGTGGATGGGAGCCAGCTGTTATTTAAGGCTTGGTGCTGCGCTGAAGCTTCCGGTGTGAACCCGGCGTTAGTAAATAACTCACAATGCGTTGCTTAGCATACTACACATACTACATTGCTCTGATTGGTTGTAGGTCTATCCAATTGAGCGAAGAGGAATTTTATTTCCTGGTCAGTTGAAACACGCCCCATAATCACAGCCCAGTGGAGCGGTCTCAGACTCACATTCTGACTAGAATTGTGAGTCTGACAATGTCAGGCTAGTGTTGACCCATCTGAAGGGCATCACTGCTGGACCCCATGCAGTTTGCCTACCGGGCAAACAGGTCAGTGGATGATGCTGTCAACATGGGGCTGCACTTCATCCTACAACACCTCGACTCCCCAGGGACCTATGCAAGGATGCTGTTCGTGGACTTCAGCTCGGGTTCAACACCATCATCCCAGAAGTCCTCCTCACCAAACTCATCCAGCTCATTGTGCCTGCCTCCACCCGTCAGTGGATCAAAAACTTCCTGATAGACAGGAAGCAGCTAGATGGGAATGGTTGCTACCCTAGTTGTCATAAGGACAGGCGGGGGTCTAGTGGCAGAAACTTGGACTATGGGCAGAGAAGGTCTCTGGTTCGACTCCACAGAGAGACAACAAAAGATTAACCTGGATTGATCTGTCCAAAAATCCAAGAGTCTCCCTACCCTGTCTAGTGCCCCTGAGCAAGGCACTTACTCCCCCAACATCTGCTCCCTGAGCGCCGTACATGGTCGCTCACTGCTTTGTGTGTCCTGCACCATATGGGTCAAAAGCAGAGGTTAAATTTCCCTACCTGCATGAGTGTGCCTTTACATGTCTGTGCATGTGTTTGGGACTAATAAATGCATATTAATTAATTTAATTGATATATGGGAAGGGTTTTGGTTGCCAATAATTTGGTCGCCTTGAGTCTGTGGCCCAGACTAATTGCTCTGACACACCAAGAGGACTGATGGAGGACATGCAGACGGCAACCATGGGATTTTTTTTGTCTGGAAAGAACAGGGTTCGGGCCGCAGTCCTCTACCTACCTGTGGCTAAGGAAGGCCAGGGAATAATTGACAATCTGGCTAAATGGCATCTTTTAAACTGTGAACTGCACAAAAACTGATACCACTGTGGTCCAAGCTGGATCACCACAGCTTGTATGCTGCTGAGGAGAGCCAGCCGATTGGAGTATGTCAAAGAACTGTTCCTAGTGCAGCCAGATTTTCTGGATCTCACTGGGCTGACAATTTTTAACAGCTCGGTAAATAGGCATGGCAGAGCTGTTGCCTAGGTAGCTGCACGGAATACAGAAAAGACTCTTGGCTTGTGGTTGTTTGAAGAGTCTGATCCCCAGTGAGCCTCAAAGAGGCTGACTTTATCAAACTTGGTCACCTGATATTGTTCACAGCAACACCTGTGGAGGACCTGGGAAAGAGGAGCAAAGTCAACTCTATCAGGCTCATCAACAGAGTTGTAGAGGAAGTCTGTGCCATCCTGCCACCAACCTTAAGAGCTTTTACAGAAAACCAGCATGACCAATGGTGTGAGGGCTCTGAATACAGTTTCCCTTCCCTGTCTATCACCCCAGCGGTGTAGGAGAAGCAGGAATGAGGAGGACAGCTGCTTTCTTTTGCAACTCAGCTGGACAAACACCAGGTTGTGAAAAAAAAGAAAACTATCACATCTGCACTAAGATGCAGCTTTTTGGCAGGGATCAAAGAGTGGGTTATTTGGTCCAGACTGGTTGAGGATATTCATATTTTTTGTTTATGTTTGGTCCCAAAATATTCAGCAAAAAAAGGAAAGGAACCAGCTTAAAGACACTGGCAGTGTGGATCCTGTGTCAGTGATGGTGGGACTACTGAATTCCTGCCTGAGAGTCAAGTATGCCTACTATAAAATTATAGACAAGGTACAGACTTTCAGGGACATATGGGCTGTTGGGAGCATTCGTTGTTATCTTGGCAAAGATGGAGAACTCATTATTAGTTTCTAATGAGGGACTTTTTGTTTTAGATTTTTGACACTGATGACAAAGCTACAATAAAAGATGTCTCCAACATCTGGGCATTGGTCCAGGATAATTACAGAAAATTACCTAAAAATTGTGCGTTTGTCTTGAACCTGTGAAGGTTATTTGGGCAAATGATGTGGAATCCACACTGAAGTTGTAAGTGAACAATCCTTTAAGTCACAGGATTGATCAGGGATAGTTGAAGAACAAGCAACCTACCTTGGTCAACAACTTCCTGCCCTTGTACAAAATTATGGCCTTCACTCTTATTTTACCTGCCTTATAGTTAGGGGACATGTCAGACTAGCTGCAAGGCATGCATTATATGGAAGTATCTGCCGTACAAAGTGTGTCGGTAGCTTCAGGAGCAGTTTGCACCTTTTACATACACATACTTTTTTTTAGAAAAGGGAAGAACATAAACAAATATTTGTCTCCTTGAAATTAGACAAATTTAAGAAATTAAGCTCAGCCAAATGCACTGCAATGCTTACTCATTGCATATTTTGTCCCTGTGGTCTATGATCATACTAGGATGAGTGCATATTCATTGTGGGAGGTGTAGACTACGTAACTCATTTGAGGCGCATATATTGTTAATTTGCAAGGTTAATTTGATAAGTTAAATGATTATTTCAATTTAGTCAGGTTGTCATTTATATTCAGTTGACAATATCTTTTGCTCCACAGAACAAAGGTCTTTCTGTGGGAAGTTTAAACGTCCTCCAAGGATTTTACCAGGTTCTCTGGCTTCCTCCAACATTCCAAAGACATACAGATTGGGGTTACGGTCATTGGAGACTTTAAATTGACCATACGTGTGAATGTTTGCCTCTGATAGGATGCCGACCTGTCCCTTCAAGTTATGGATTATGGACTATGTCGATGACTTTAACATAATAAAGTTAATCAGTGTTGAACTGCTGTTGAATTAGAACGCGGTTTTGTTCAGTGAAGTGTAAAGTTTTCTTACTGGAAGGCAACTTTTCTTTTGGCCAGAGTTTAATCATAGGAGTAACACTATTCCGAGGTGAGATACACTAGATGTAGTAATATCTTCCTTGCTGTAGTGAATCCCTCCTCTCTTACTGATAACGCTGTGTGTCTGTAAATGTACTGGATTACATTACAGAGTCTCGAGACAGCTTATTCGGTGTGTGTGCAGATACAAAAAAAAAATGTATTAGTGTATGTTGACTGTGGACACCTCTAGACAGCTTATTCACAGCACACAGATAGCAGCAGAATTATTATCTTGCCTACCTTCTTTGATAGTGTATTGATGGGGCAATCTGCCTTGGACTGCAGAATTCTGGAACAAAGGCATTGATAACTATGGCAGGAGAAGAGGCTGCAGAGGACTACAGGGGATTTTTTTTACTCTGCATTTGTGCTGTAAATGGTAAAAGATGTGAAATAATAAAGGTCACCCGTGGGCTGAATTATAAAGCGACAAGGCAGCAACTGCTACAGAATAGAGAGACAGATAAGATGATTCAAAACCATTGCTTTTGGGTCAGAATGGTGTGTCATCAAATAAAACAGATGTTAGAGGTGAAATGAGATCTCAGCATGCTCTGCTGCTTTCTTTGATACTGCAGCAGAAGACTGAGGGTACACAACAACTAAGATAAGATATGTGGCATTGTTGTCTGCTTACTGTAAATACTAAGTGAAGTTTGTCTTTCTCCATGTGCTCACATTCTACAGTTGACAGACTATAAATCCTGAGGAATTATTGTGGTCCTAAGTTTGTCTTGTAGTGTCAGCATGAGGTTAACATTTAGTGCTCTGTTTAAAATTGGAGGCTAATTGTCGCAAGGGAATTTGAGACATCTGCAAATGGTCCAAATCCAGCACATTGATCTCTAAAATAACTTTAGAATAACAGTGAAATTCTGCACCACTGACTTCAGACCAGGTGTTTGTCAATTCAGTGTATCTGACCACATTTCATCTCTCGTCTCATTTTAAGACCATCATACCCATGATCACGAGGGCATGTGCACACACACACACACACACACACACACACACACACACACACACACACACACACACACACACACACACACACACACACACACACACACACACACACACACACACACACGTTAGGCCCCGCCCACTCCGAGTACGGATACGGATACAGATAATTCATATGGTTTACAGATAATGCTGTACTCGCTCATCCCTAATAAATACCATGGCGCTATTAGAAACTGGTGGCACTCATTCATTCAGTCCATTGTTGTGTACTCGAATGGACTGGCTGGTGTTATTCGCTCAGGTGGAAGGTCACTCATGATCTGCTGGCATCTTCTGGCTTTGGCTTTTCTGCATGTTACGCAGTTGTCAACAATCTTTTGAGCTAGTTTCCGGCCTCTTACCACCCAGGCTTTCCTTCTCATCCGGAGGAGTGTACCTGCGATTTCTTCATGATTTTTATTGTGGGCTTCTTGAGCTAGAAGAGTAGATATCCATGATGTGCAAGGTAAGATTGGTACTGCAGTTTTTTCTTCATTGAAGATTTGGAACCTTCCTCCACAGAGCAAAAGTCCGGTATTTTCATCTCTGATCACAGCTAGTCTGTTGAGTGTGGTGTTTGGAAAGGTTATCTCCTCTTGAGCTGCAAGGAAGAGATCCCTGAGCGCATCTTCACACTCCCTTACAGTGAGTGCAGCTTCTTTAGCTCTGGACTTCGTCTTTTAGGCTGAAGGAATTCCCTCCCACTTTGGCTTACTTGTGGCTGAGGTTCTGACCAGCACTTTTCTCCACTTTGTGGCAGCTCTCCACACCAACGCAATGACTCTGGTCAGCTTGGTTAAACTGCTGAACTTGCTGATGTCAAGGATTGTTTCAACTGCAGAACCAGCAGGTGGTCTCTGGACTTGGATTTGGTGTTCTTCTCCACTAGGACCGCTTTGCACCGCTTTGGTCAGCCTTGACTGGAGCAGAGGTTGGAACCATTTTCACCTGTGCTCGGGTTAGTGTTGCTGTGAAACATTTCCTTTGGAGCTTGTTTATACCTTCTTTAGCATGTGCAGCGATGTCTTTGGCTGACTTTGTCGGCCACTCATCCACAGGTCGTTTCAGAAACTGTGGTCCATTTTGCCACACAGATTCCTCTTTGAGGTCTTCTGGGGTTGCTCCTCTCGTTATGATGTCAGCAATGTTTTGTTCACCTGGAATCCATCTCCAGTCTTCAACAGATGTGGACTTCTGAATCTCTCCCACTCTGTTTGCAAAAAAGGTTTGGAACCCATAGCTGTCCCTTTGGATTGCTCCTAGCACAGTTTGACTGTCTAGTAGATGGAGCCAACGTTCAATTTGCATCCGACAGTGCTTTTCGATGTATCTTCGGAGTCTTGCAGCGAAGACAGCACCACAGACCTCAGCCTTCACTGGTTCTCCCTTTTGGTCCAGTGGTGTGAGCTTTGCTTTAGACTCGACAAGCCGGACTAGGATGCCTTGTTCAGTGTCCCACCTGACATATGCAACAGCTCCATAGCTCTGGTCACTTCCATCGGAGAATGTTATCCCCCAGGGTCCTCCAATCCTCTTGACTGGTGTAAGGCTTCTGTGGAAGGTTATTTGTTTGAGATGTGTATATTCCTCAAACAGGTGGATTGCTTCTTCCCTCAGTCTTTCAGACAGAGGTCTGTCCCATGTGTCTCGTGTCAGAGATTTGCCTCCAGCTTCTTGAAAAGCTTTCCTGACCAGGATGGCTCCCTTTTGTTTGGCAGGTGTTGCGAGGCCTATTGGGTCATATAAGCTAGCTACTTGGCTAAGCAGTTGTCTCCTAGTCAGTGGTTTTGGAGTTTTTTCTCTCACCTCTTCTCCAAGGAGATTTTTGCTGACTCTCATCTTCCTTTTTCTCTTAGAGAAGTTGATTGACGTCATGAGGTACAGTTTGTCTGATTCAACTAGGTAGTCAACTCCAAGGGCTTTGTTGTCACCATCTCTCCTTTGATTGGGAAGAATGAGGATTCGATCTGAAGATGCTGGATGTTCTGCTGCATCTTTCTGCCTCCCACTTTGGCCTGACCGGACCCACGGCCTGAGGAAGAATCCACCTGCCTTTAGGATTTCTTCAACTGTTTTGGTGGTTTTGTCTAGTTTTCCCCGGTCATTGTGAGATGTGAGGATGTCATCTACGTAGGAATCCTCATCAAGGATCCTACGCTCCTCCTCCAAGTAAGTGAAAATGGGCAGCTTTGCTGTCTCTCTCATGGCCAGTTGTGCGATACACCCTGCTGGTCGATCGCCAATGTTGACCCTGGTGATGGCATATTCCTCAATTTCTCCATCTTCACTATCTCTCCAGAGAAATCTGTGGAGGTGCATCTCCAGGTCTTCAAGCCACACAGAATTATACATTTTCTTGATGTCACCTAGGGCAGCATGGACTCCTCTCCTGAACCTTAGCACTGCTCGGATGGGATTCAGGACATCAGGCCCTTTCAGAAGGAGGTCATTCATGCTGAGCCCTTTAAACTTCTGGCTGCTGTTCCATACCAGTCGCACAGGTGTTGTAATGGAGTGTGGGTTTGGCGCCACCAAGTGGCTGACGTACCATACTGGGCCTTTCCACTTGGCGATGGTCTCCTCAGTGAGTTTCTTTGCTGCCCTCCTCTCCACAATCTCATGGACTTGAGTTGTGTATGCCACAAGCCACTCTGGTTCTTTCTTGAGCTGTCTCTCTGTCCTTAGAAAGGTGGCTTCCACTGCTCTCCTGTTGTTGGGCAGGGAACTTGGGACTTCAATCCAGGGATATTTTGTGTCCCCTCTGCCAGCAACTGTGCCTTTGGTTTCAGCTTGTTTCTCTGCAATTTCTTGATACTTCACTGCTGTGGTTCTCATCGATCGTGCAAAGTGAGTCTCAGAATTGTGCAGAGCCATGTCAACTACTTCACAGAGGTCTGGATGCGCTCCGCCAACAGTCTTCCCTAAAGGGCCCTCCCAAAGAACGAGGTCTCCTACTACCTTTACTCTTTGTGGAGCGAGTCTTCCTTCACGGTGGCTGATGAGAAGCTCAACGTGCTCTGGTCTTTGAAGGTCTTCCAGGTTGGTGTTGGGGAAGAACTTCTTGAGCTGTTGTGGTTTGATTGCTCTCTGCACTTTTGCAATTTCATCCAAGCCATAGCAGATAAGCTCATGAGCTCTCTCTGTCCCTTTAGGTGTCTTGACTCTCACCTTGAGTAAATATCTTTTGGTCTTCACCTTAATGGCCATGCCTCCGACTCCATGGACAGTGTGATCTTTTCACTCCGTAGCTTCAGACTCCTGGCTGCTCTGTGAGTGATGTAGTTGGTATCCGATGCCAAGTCAATGAGGGTTCCAATTCTCTGTCCTGCATTGGTGGTTACTTCCAGAAGCATAAGAAGAACTGGTAACTCACATGTATTTGAGTCCATCACTCCAGGTAGTTTTTTTTCAGCGCAGTATGATTTTGCAGCCATGTTGGTGAAAGCTTTCCTGAATTTTTCTGCCATGACTGGGGTGAGTTCAGATATTAATCTCTCTTGTTCCTCTGTGAATGCTTGCCTTCTGGTGCTGGATTTTACCACTTTGTCGGATTCTTTCCCTTTGAATCCTCCCTTCAGGCAAAGAAAGAAATGGTGGTCTGAGGAGCTTCCTCTCTTGCAGTTTTTGTTCCTGCACAGGTAACTGTCCACACATTCCTCCTCCTCTGCATGACATATGAGGCATCTTCTGCATGCTCCCAGTTTTTCAACAGCAATTAGCTTCTCGCTAGGTTTTAGTTCTTTGAACCTCTTGCAAAAGAAGATCTTCTCACTGTGTCTTTCATCTCCACAGACAACACATCCTCCTTTCCTTGTGGACTTTGTGAAAGCGTACTTCTTCTCCAGGTAAGTAGGCTTCTACTCAGATTTTTCACTTACACCCAGTTGGTCTAGTCTCTCTAGGATATCCTCCTGAGTCTTTAAGAATGTGAGAAGGCTGTCGAAGTGGTTGTCAGGTGTGACTCCGTTTCTTGGATTGACCATGAATGTGAGCCAGTCTCTCTTCACATTGTCCGGCAGTTTGCTCTCTATGGATCTGATCACCAGGGGATTCTTGATGGCTCCAGTGCTTTCAAGCTCGATGAGGTCATTCAAAGCCTTTTCTACTGTTTGAATTAGGTCAATCACCCTCCTTGGCTGGTGTGACTTTACAGGTGGGATCCTCTCCAGGTCCTCAATTATTTCCAAGGCAATCGCTGGCTTATTTCCATACCTATTTTGAAGTACTCTCAATATGTCTTCAGCACTGTTGTATGTTGATAGGCGCAGGTCTCTGCATATTCTCTCGTCCACACTGTCAAGGAGTTGGAACTTCTTCACTTCCACTGAGTCAGTTGGCTCCCCCTGCCTCTCCTCCACCTGTGGAAATTCCTCTTGAACCCAGTGAATTTAGGTAGACTGGTTGGCTTTATCCTCATCACTGGTTGTTGAACTGTCACAGGTTGAGGCTCTCTTTCTCTTCTTTCCTCCTCTGTGACTCTTTGTGCAGTGAGGAATTCTGCCCTTTTGGCTTCGAGGTTGTTGCCCCATGCTCTCAGGCCTTTTACTCTGCTTTCCAGGTGTGCTGTCTGACCAGGTAGGATCCATCTTTCCCAGGCTTTCAGGCTCTCACTTGCATCATGGCTCAGCCTCCTCACTCCTTCCAGCTGCAGTTCATAGCCGTCTCTATTGATAGCAGTGATGGGGCATGCCTGAGCTCTTTCACAGGCTACCCCTGCTACTTGAATTGCAGAGCTTACCTCCTCGTCACCATATCTTCGCCAGAGGTTGGATTGGACTGCTTTCCTAACTTCATCCAGTCTCGCGTCACACTCTTGACAGCTTGACTTCAGGCCTTTGATCCTAGTCTTCCTGCCACGCTGGTTATCAACTGTCAAGTTCTGTGTGTTTTCCTGACCACATCTCTGCCCAAACTTGAAAAACTGCCTGATCAACCATAGAAGGGTGCAAAGGACAACTCAATTCTTCTTATTCTTCCATTTTTTATTTTCGTGATGTTTGATTCTTTTAGGGGACATAAGTAAATCAAGGAAACGAATAGAATGAATAGGTTGATAACCTTTGAAAAACAGAAAAAGACATGCATTAGTCTCAAATAAATTAATAAACCAGTAAACATTTTCCTCTCAAAATGACCCCAGTTCCTTAGTTCTTAAACAAGTTCAGAATTAACAAACAATTCCAAATAACCTAGACTCTGAGTTACATAAAGTATCATCATAATTAATTAACCCCATCTAAAGTTTTCAACAAAGTTCAAATTAGCATGCTAAGGTTATTCAACTTATAACTGTAATTTAATAATAATAATTATATGTATAAATTAATGTATATTAATAATAATAATTAACAACAGTCGTGGAGAAGCATGATCTTACTGCACCATCCACATCAAAGCTGTTCTTTCCTACCAGTTGCGTCTTTCAGATTGATCAGGAGCTGTGGTCATTCCTTCTTCCCAGGAGCAAGTGCTAAGACTAGCTGACTGCATCCAAACATTTTGTGCCATGCCTTCCCAATGGGTGCGCAGGCAAATATGGTCCCCTTTAAGAGTTCCTGTTGGGCTTGGGTTCCACCACCATCTCTTGTGTGGTCGCCCTCTGCAGGTTTGGAGTGTAGAGTGCTTTGTATGTGCTCTTGAAATGAATTGGGGTCTGACACAACAAGCATCAATGATTCATTCAAACTTAACAAGATGGAAGGGTTATTATATTATTATTCTAAATGCTGCTGAAGTTTTTTTTTCCTTTTAATACCTTATTGATTTCTTTTTTTTTTTAACAAAGGTGGTCAAACACACTCTCTACCACCTCTCACTTGAATTACAGTTAAAGAAAAAACAGAGTTACTGTTTTCATTGTCACTTTCCAATAAACATTATTGGAAAGCGAATGAGTAAATTAACAACGAAAACGTTTTTATATTAAAACATTGGTCCATTAAAAGTTACTCCTCTCCATCCAGCTCAGTAATTGGGCTTGATGGAGTAGAAAACCTCCTCTCTCGACCTTGGTCTCCTTTCAGATTCAATTTGAGTCTCAATGATGTGTGTGTGTTTGTTTGTGCAGTTTCATATCTGTTCTTATGTATGCAAAAATTTAAACATTTATGTCTTCATAAGTGTGTATCTATATCATGCCTGTGTGTGTTAGTGTTGTGTTGTGTGTGTGCTTGAGAGTTGGATGCAATAATTCTCACACGTCTTATGATTAATTTATGTCTTACCTGCCTTTTTACTGAATTACTTGGCGGGACCTTAGGGGTTTGTGCTGCACGTAATGCTGCAAATAACAGCTCAAATGAAAAAATGGAAATGTTCAATCTAGATCCAAGTACCAAGTCCATAGGGACACCACAGACACACATACACACTCACACAACCACACAATAACACAACCACATAAACAAACTATCTCATGTACATTAGCTTTTTCTCTCCCTCTATAACTTTCCCTTTCCCCCTCTCTTTCTTTCTATGGGGAGAGGAAGCCGGATGAATATCAGCAGGGGTCAGAGAAAAGCTTGCAGTGAATAACAGAGGGATAATAAACAGAGGCCTTCAGTCAAATTATGAGAGCTGCAGTTTCACACACGCTTGCACACACACACACACGCTTGTACCCACATGCACACAAAGAAATCCAATCAATCAGCAAAGTTGCCTTATCTCCTGCATATGAAAATGGAACTTCAGAAATTAGCTCATTTAATTTGGACAATTAGGGTTATTGAAGTGTGACAGTGAATCACTGAGGCATACGCCCGGCAACAATAGCATGGAGCCAATTGAGTGCCAGAAGCATTTAAAGCTGTAGTATTTACTTATCAATGTAACCGGCGCTCTGTGTTGCTCTCATTAAAACCACTTCCTCTGTGTTCCTTTATTTTGATAGGACAGAGACAGAGACAGAGACAGGAAAGGAGGAGAGCGGAGCAGAAACAGAAGCAGTCGTCCCTGCTGCATATGATATTATAGCCTGATAAAAACACAGAAACATGCAGAGTTTTGAAACCGAGGCCCTATTGGTGACATTGAGGCTACTCTGCTCTGATGCTTGAAAAGTCATCTTAATATACAGTGAATAAAATTTCACATTTCTGTTTTCTGATTAATACCCAGTTAAATTTCTTCCACTTTCTCAGTTTCCTTGAATTCCTCATCTGTTTTTACAGCAAATAACGATTATATATTATTACACTTCAGCTCTGAATGCCTGACCTGAATGCCTAATAATTTGTTGCAGCAACTGCTTTCCTGTGAATTCCAATGACTTTGCACCAAACTGTTGACAGAGACAAACCACAGATGAAAACACATTACCTGTACAACAATGCTTCACACTCTGCTAATAACATGGCAAAATCCCAATGCAGTGTTTGCTCACACTCTTAAAATATTAATATTTTAAGGTTTCATAGAATCTCAAGCTCAGAGATCAAATTTTTAAATGAGCTACCGCCTTTTGCTTCATTCCTCACCAGTTTGCATCATTAATCACAATCTACTGTGACAGTTGATTTATATCAGGCCATTTGTGAAGAGGTGTGGGGGCTGCAATGAACTTAAAGGAGTAAATATGTTACCTTCGTCTCAGACGGTAATCTACAGGAAGACAGATCAGGAAACAGTTTACAGCAGCCATCTATAAAGTTAAAAGTACTGAGGGTTTTAATAAGTCATATTTTACACAAAATAAGGTTGTGTTATGGCCTTCTGGTTTTCATTATTTATTCAGATGTTGGTGTTTGTTTCTTTCTGTACCATCAGCATTTCTTCAATATTAACACCTTTACAGATGGATTTCTAATTGCCTAGCTAAATCTGTGTAACCCCTGCTTCTAAATTATTACTGTGAATATCATTAATGATTGCTTTTCTGATTTCAGACAATTTACATCCCACTCTTTGAGTGGAGGAGACATGTCTGTTTTTCCTTGTCTATCATTTCTCTTCCTGCCTTCATGATTTAGTTTTCTTTCTTGTCCCCCTTCCCATCTGAGAGGCCTTGGCTATGTGGACGGAGGATTTATTGAGTCTCACTGACCTATGGGATCCATAACATATATATGTCAGTAATGTATTCTATATGTTAATGGAGAAGAGGGACTGCAACACTTCATTACCCAGAGCATGTGCAGGGTATTCGCGTATGTGCGTGTGTCTAAATGTAGTTAACGGCAAGAGATGCCTGGCTACCGAACTTAATAGTTAATGTTGGTCTTACTGCTGATCGGCTGATCATCATTGCACTGTACTGGGGACCGTTGAGGATTAAGACAGGAGTCAAACTTAACAATCAGTTTTCTACATTGGTTTGTACAAAATTATAATGTAAATGCAAATATTGTTTCTCATGGTTCTTAACTGAATGCATTTGCTGCAGTAGTTTCTATTTGCGATTCATTTGCCATAATGTAATTTAAATTTGGTACACAAATGTCATAATGAGGAGGTAGAGTGTGATTCTGGTATTAGGTTGACACTGGAGACAAAGGCATCTTTCCCAGTGAATACAATTGGGTCATGATCATGCGTGAGAGAAATGCACATACTAACAAGCTCAATCTTTCCCTTTACTTGATGGAGAGATTTGAGCTACATACACATTAAATCCTCAATCATGGTCTGGCTGCGAGACTAAAAACAAAAGGTGTATAGTGCAGTAATGTTTGGTTTGAACATATCTAAATTCATTGGTGTAACTGTTACCCCTGTTAACCATGGATTTTCACGTCAGTCAAACACAGGACTCTTGAGTTACAATTTTACTTCTGCTGTTGATTTTGTCTTTACAGACAGACAGACGCACACACACTGTTTGTTTCTCTGCCGTCCTCCGGCCGTTTTCCGACCAGCGTCTCAGTGATTGGCCCAGGCCCCAGCACGCCTCTGCGGATAAAGGGTAGAGAGGGATTATCCCGACACAGAACACCTGTGCACAATCAGACTCCCTCCCTGGCACTGTTCCCCGAACTCTCACTCCTGCAGATGACGCTGGTCATGCCCCACTACCACAATTGGATACAAGTGTCTCACAATAAAAGTTCTTGCTCATCCAAATTAGTTATATACAATAACAACAGATGCAGATGAGCAGTTGTTTATTATATGTGAAATACAGAATTATATGTCATTGATTGTTTTACTCATCATTTGTTGAAAATGTAATGCTGTGCATGCCATTGCCTCTTACCCACTGCTCCTATGGAATGAACAGATCGACACTCCGTACAAGCTGTTGAGCTAATCTGCACGTGGGTCTGTCCTACCCCCAGATACAGTTGCATGGAAAGCAGTGAAACAACAGCGGGCCTTCTTAGCATGCCACTACAACAGAGGACACTTTTCTTCAGTGCTCCGCAGAAACACACATACACACACAGCCTCTAACAGAATGAGTGAGTGTGGCTGGCAGCCAAAACAGGCTTGGCACGGAGCCTAATGATGCCCGGCATGCGTCTGCTCTCAACAACGGGAGGGTAACACCTGCCAACTTTTACTAAAGTGTAAATGTCTCTATTAGCAAGCGGCTAGTCTCGTGTGTACAACGCTCAGATCAGATGAGGTACTTGGGGCACCCTGGTTGCTGTTCAGAACCTGGTTATCGCTGGGTCTGGTGGGCCTGTTAGGCACACCGCTCTTTTTTTCTACTCCAGAATGCAATCTTTTCACAATATTCAGGAAGAGCTGGTGTAAATGTGAAAATAGATCTGTTTGTAAAAATTGAATTTGACTATTCTGCTAGCTCAAGGCCTGGTGTTTCTGTTTAACTCTACTCCTGTGTAATAACATACTTTACAAGAGCTTACATTTTTGCCATTAAATTTAGCTATTTTTACTAAATTCTACCAAAATTTTTTTTTTTTCCTTCTGGGCCTTCTGGGCCTTTTTTCAATTTATCTTGTTTCACACAATCACACTTGTGAGAAAAGGGCCTGGCCTGAAAAGAAAACACACTGACTACAATATTGATGGGATCAGAATGTGAAATTGCTTTCCGTCTCAATATAAAGAAACATCCCATTGGTTTATAGTGCGCTTTATTTGTTTGATTAAATTTTACTGTTGCAAACTGAAATTGTCCTAACTGTGATATCCCTTAGTTGTGACCTTTTCTACTCTGTGGCTAAGTTCTCAATGGACATAGGATATTGATTTTTCTGCGTTTGTATTTTTAACTTAAACTGTCTGAACATGTGCCATGTTATGCTGCCCCTCAAGCTGAATGGAACATCAACAAATTCAATATTTTCTCAATTCTGACCTTCAGCTCCCTGACCAAAGTGAAGTAAAGGCCTGTAAAATAAGATTAAGATTAAGATATGTTTATTTATACCAAACACATGCACAGACATGCACAACACACTCATGCAGGTAGGGAAATTTAACCTCTGCATGTAACCCATCTGTGTGCAGGACACACAGAGCAGTGAGCGATCATGTACGGCGCTCTGGGAGAAGATGTTGGGGGAGTAAGGTGCCTTGCTCAGGGGCACTAGACAGGGTAGGGAGACTCTTGGATTTTTTGGACAGATCAATCCAGGTTCGTCTTTTGTTGTCTCTCCATGGAGTCGAACCAGAGACGAACCAGAGACCTTCTTTGCCCATAGTCCAAGTTTCTACCACTAGACCACCGCCTCTCCTTAGACAGGGCTTGTACGATAACTCTTCCCAGGACAGAGAGATGACCCTTGTTTTAAACCTGTGTCCAAGCGCGGTTTATTTTTCTGTAGTCATAATCCTGATCAACAGCCTCGCCTAACACCTCCTCCAATATCATACCCATAGGACATTTTGTAAGACAAAGTTTTGTGTATTATGCATACTTTAGATAATAAACTACAAACAGAAGGGAATTTGCATATTTTGGCCAAAGTTATTGTTATATTTGATATGCAGCGTTGAAACCTATATTATTCTGATAGATGAAAACTAATGCAACTATGCAGACTCCAATAATGCGATTTGTAACACTATAGGATTAAGTGAGGCTTCTTATGCTCAAGCGCTGTTGGAATAATACCTATATGGATTTGGGGATTTAATAATAATAATAATAGGAAGGCAATGAGGGGGATTTATGACCCCAATATTACCAGACAACTGGTTGATCCTTGACGTTACTGAGTCATTTTCTCATTTTCTATCATTTAAGTCTTCTTAGTTAGTCTTATTTTATCAAGTAAGATAGGTAAGATCATTGCATAGTTTTCAGCAAAACCTGCTTTTCTCAAGATTTCTTGAAATAATTTTATTTGTCTTCATTCACCTGCAGTGATTAATCTGTTTGTGTCTTGTTTTACCATACCGAGTGGAAATACATTTATTTTTAGTTGTGGGAGACTGCACTTGCAGATTTTAGAAGTTTAGACGCTGAATTTTTGAGGACATTAAACAGTGTGAATATTTCACACTCTGCTTTCAGTTATTTAAATAAAAAGGCAGAGGTTAGATGTTTGGACAGAGTCAGTGTAATTTTAAAATGTAAAGGCTGCTTTCGTGCCTGTTCATGGTGACCTGTTTTTCACAGGAAGGTTAATATAAAGTCAACATTTTGTACCAGTGTGGGAGAAAACCTTTTATATTAATTTCTTCAGTTTCTTTGGTATCCATTGGGGTGGAATGCCTGCTATAATCTGGCGTGCACCTGATGGCTGTCTCGCATATCCTGAGTCCATTTGGATTGTAGTTGTGCACGTCCTCAGAAATCAAGGCTTTGCGACCGCCAGATGCAATATGCACTAGAACGGCAGTGGAAGTAGCAGAAGGTGGGGAAGCTCACCTTGCGTGTTTTGTGGTGTAAGATCAGTGGGCCAATCCAGCATATAAAAAAAAAAATACTGGGTGTGAATCTCCATACATTTCTCGCATCAGTGAATGATAGAAACATACTGGCATTGTCACGCGGTACTTGATTGATTGGCCTTACAGACCATCTACGTGGCACCGCTGTCTCTTTTTCGCTGTAATCTTAAAATTAACAAAACAGTAACCTCCGTGAGTGTTTCATGCTCATTGTTGACGTCATGCAATTCCAGAAGTCTTACATGGTCTGATTTCTCCGGTGTGCCCTCCAGTGGTATCCTCAGGTATCACGGGTATGCGAGCAACATTTCAAGTGTCAGATGATCCCCTCATGTCCTCAGGCAGGTCCCAGGTGCATCAATCAACAAGATTCCAATTTGAAATCAACGAACTTGGAAGTTTGTACATTCCAACAGCTAGTTTTTAACAACCAAAAGACTCTCTTCCCGGTCAGTCTGTCCAGGCGCTTGATCCCATTCTGGATCCTACATATTCAGGAGACAAGTAATGATTTTCCGACCTCTCTGCGGTCCCTGAATCTCTCTATGAGGCATAATTAGACCTAGGCGGTCGACAAAGCAAATAAATAATGGGAATTATGCGCCTGACTTCAGGTGCAGAGCACCAAAGAGCTGCCAAATTCTCAGTCAATTTTTGCGGTGGTTGCTAGAGTTACCTGTTTAATGGGTAAATACATGAATCTATTTCTCTCCGCTCATTTTAACACTGACTGTGAGTGTTAGTTGTTCAAAATGTTGACAAGTCTTTTTTAATGATGTTTAAATGCAGACTCAAACTCTGGCGCGAATTCAAACAACATTTAGTTATTTAATATTCTGATCAGGTCATGATAACTAGTGATGAAAGTTTATTAGTTCAAGTGACAGCAGAGTGGAGGAGGACACAGAAACTCCACCTAGGTGCAAAACAAGTGCAGCTTCTGCTCTGATCACCGAGCAGCTGTGACGAGAGTAACCCACAAACGCATACAACACATTTTCCGTTGCTCCTGGTATTTCACTTGATGGTCTGTTATGATGATTTATAAAATATATTAAAATATAAATATATATAAATAAATAATAAATACTACAATTATAAATTAAAAACAATCTAAATAAATTAAATAACATTCTTCATATGTAGATGTAAATGCTCAACTCATCGTTCAAAAAAAATAAAACAAATGAATGTGCTCACATACGCGTTAATATACAAACGGTCTCCAGTGGCGAGATAATAGGCACGGCGTGATTGGACCAAGGTGTAAGTGCAACAGCTTACTTATTCTTCAAACTGTCAGATCCGTGTTCCTGAGAGGTCCTGCTGTTTTCATCGATTCGATGCTAGCTCCCCGGAGTTCAGGTGCATCCCTCTACAGTGCGTCTCTCTCCAACTAAATGCTTCAATCACTCGGTGTCCCTCAGTCCGAATTTAAATAATAAATAAAATCATATAGTATATTCACGACATCACAACATCCTCCCTTGCAGCTTAAACGTCACCAAGCAGCAGCTGCTTTCCTCAGCACTTCGTGATGCGCATCATCCCTCATGAAGCCCCTTAAAATGCCATCTATGGGACACGGCATCTCGGGGAAAAAATTTGGATATAATATTGCTTGATGAAAGTTCCGATCTGACCTGCATTCTGGTCCCATCTGTATGATCACTGAAGTGATATCAATTTCTTTAAAAAATATATATACTAGTGCATCCCTCTGATTCTCTGCATATATTCACAAATGCACTCCTTCTGTGAGTTTTGGGGGATTTTCATGGATAGTGGCTGCAAGCGCTGGCCCCCTCCTTCCCAAGTTGCAACTGGCTTCCACAAAACTGACCTTCTCCTAGCCATTTGTCCTGTAGTCCTCATCCCGGAAACTTCTTCTATCAAAAACAAAACATGGTTCTTCACCAGCATAAACGACTCTAATTAAAGCAAACTTTTGCCTGCATTCTATTCAGCTCATGCATTCAGGATAGGGAGCTGCTACTTCTTCAGCCAACCAATTTATTTCATTTGGTTCCCTACAACAATTGGGAAGATGATCTTCATCTGCCTTCACTTCCTATATCCGTCCTCATATAAACACACTCCTTTTGAATAAAAGATTTAAAAACCTGATGTCGGTAAATCTTGCATATAACCGGTGGTGGTTTTGTATTATCTGCTCACCCTTTGGAGTCATGCTAGTTATATAGATAACTTTTCATTAAACACACACCTGGGTACTCTCCTCACTCATTGCCTACGCAGTCTTGGTGACCCTGTTTGGTCGAAATGACCCATCCATTTTTTTTTTGTAACATATATTTATTGGTTTTATACAATTATGTCAATTTACATACGTACATGAACCTTCCCCAAAACCGATGGCAGTATACAAAACAACAATAAATAATACAAATATCACCACTTAGCCACTTTATAAGTGGCTAAGTAAGTGGCTATTTTGTCCTTGAATTTATGTTTTTTAAAACATAAATTCAAGGACAAAATAGTCAAATTAGTGAAAATACTAATTTAGTAAAGAAAATTAAATAAAAAATTAAATACAGTCACAAACATGGAGCAGAGTACAGCACACATTTCTCACAACAGATAATTCACCTCACACTACCAATGCAACTTCAATGTCACCTTTTCTTACAAAGTCCAAAAACATCTCGCATATACTGTAAAATTTGAAGCTTTCTTAAGAACGATTAAGTTAATTTTCCAGAACCAAACTTGATTCTAAGTTTTTCAACCAGTGGCCTAGAGAGGGGCAACAAACATTTTCCCGGGCTTGTAATAGACATAGGTCAACCATTTTTCTTTCTCTATTTGAAAGAGGACAATTATCTGGATAGATGCTTAATATACAGAGCTTAGGACTTAGAGGTACTGGAGACAAGGTCATTTGAGAGATATATTGTATCACTGCACTCCAAAATCTTTGAATTTCCTCACATTCCCACAAACAGTGATAAAGTATCTTGATGGATATTGCACTTATAGCATCGGTCAGGAATATTAGGATCAACTTTGCTTAACTTCACAGGGGTGATGTACGTCCTCATTATCCAATTATATTGTATTATGGAGCATGATTGAACATGCGACGGCAATGCGCAACCGAATGGCCACCATATTTCCCATTGTGAAGGAGCATATGGAGAAAGCACAGAGAGATCCAAGGGCTGTGTATGAGAGAACAGTCAAACCCAAGGAGTTCTAACCAGGGGACAGGGTCTTAGTTCTGGTGCCCACAGTAGAATGTATATTCGTGGCCGGCTGGCAAGGACCATACAAAGTCATTTAGAAGGTGGGGGAAGTACAACAACTTGGAAAGCGTAAAGAAGAGCAGATAAACCATGTTAGCCTCTTGAAGAAATGGCATGACAGAGAGACATTGTTTACTGCCTGTCCCCCAAGGGAGCTGAAAGAATTAGCCTGGGAAGCAGTGAGTTATCGCCTCGAACTTTCCCCTCACCAGCTACAGCAAGCAAAGGAGCTGATAGATCGCAACCAAGATGTTTTGTCCTCCCTCCCGGACTGCACACATCTGGTGGAGCATGAAGTACGCACCCCTGCAGGAAAAACAGTTAACCAAAGGCCGTATCAGGTACCAGAGGCCCGCAGAAATGTAATTGAGAGGAGGTAAGAAAGATGTTGGAGTTGAATGTGATTGAAGATTCAAAGAGTGCCTGGTCAAGCCCTATTGTTCAGGTGGTCAATGTTGATAACACAGTACGATTCTGTAATGACTTTAGAAAGCTGAATTCTGTGTCTGAGTTTGATGCCTAACCACTGCCTCGTGCTGACAAGCTCATTAAAAGTCTGGGTAATGCCTGGTTCATGATTACTCTTGATCTTACCAAAGGCTGTTGGCAGCAGAGTCAAAGAAAAACAGCCTTCGCCACTCCGGGAGGTCTCTGGCAGATGTTGCCTTTCGGCTTGGCTGGAGCACCTGCGAGCTTCCAACGCTTAAAGGGTCAGGTACTGAAAACCTCATAAGGAATATGCTTCTGTGTACTTAGACGATGTGGTGATCAGTGTCCTGATTGGGATAGTCACTTACCTCGGGTGGAGAAGGTCCTGGAGTCCATAAGAGAAGCAGGCTTGACGCGAACCCCAAAAAATGCAAGCTGGCGTACAGTGAGACAAACTACCTGGGGTATATCATTGGCCGAGGCCTTGTCAAGCCGCAGGATGCGAAACTTGCTGCCATCTGGAAGTGGCCAAACCCGTTGACAAAGAAGCAGGTGAGATAGTTTTTAGGCCTTGCAAATTATTACAGACGATTTATTCCTGAGTTTGCTGGGATAGCTGCTCGACTCACAGAACTGACCAAAAAGAAGCACTCGAGGATGGTGAAGTGGACCCCGGAAGCAGAGAAGCATTTGGCAATCTCAAGAGGGCCTTATGTTCAAAACCAGTCCTCATGGCTCCCAACTTCGGTAAGGAGTTTGTGGTCCAAGCAGATGCCTCTGAGGTGAGGCTGGGTGCTGTCCTGTCCCATATCCATGAGGGTGAGGAACATCCAGTTCTCTATTTGAGTCATAAGATGCTGCCAAGAGAGAGGAACTATGCCACCGTGGAGAAGGAAGGTTTAGCAATAAAGTGGGCCCTAGAAACACTCAAATACTATCTGTTGGGGAGGAGGTTCACTCTAGTAACGGATCATGCTCCATTACAGTGGATGGCCATAAACAAAGAATCTAACAGTAGGGTAACCAGGTGGTTTTTAGGGCTCCAACCTTTTAACTTCTCTGTCATTCACAGGCCCGGTCTTTGTCATGGAAACGCTGACGCACTATCCCGCCGTGATGCCTTTTGGTCCTCATTCACCCTACCGAGGACGTCAGATCCGGGGGGAGGGATGTGTAGATCCTCCAAGGGTCACAGGGGTTCAGATCCTTTATGAACTGTTTTCTTTCTACTTCAAGAATGCGAGGTGTTCAACTCAGATGAACGATCAAGTCTTGGGCCAAGTGTGCAGTTAAATTGCCTGTCAATACTACCTGAAAAGAAGGAAAATCAGTAAAAATAAATTCTCAAAAAATTAGGGATTGTCATCATTTGGTCCATTAATATTAACCAAATTGATGTCTTCTCTCAAAAGAGTGCCCTGTACCACCAAATATGTACCAGCTGTATCAAAGATAGTATTATTAGCTTGAAATGGCACCGACTTGTGAATTAACAACATAACCCCTCTAGTGTGAGAGGAGAAACACGATAGCAAGACCTGGCCTGGCCATCTCATTCACACCTTCAGTAAGTCCTCCTTAAGTAGATGAGTCTCTTGAATAAAAACAATAGATGAATCAAGTTGCTTGAGCCTAGTAATAACCTGTTTCAACTTAGTCATTTTAACCATCCCCCTTACATTCCAAGAAGTGACTTTTAGATTTTTGTTTGTAGTAATCTTAAACTAATCATAAACCAGATTGTCCAGATATTGTCTGCTCTATTTTGTACTAAACCTGTTACTTTGTTGTGAGAAATACAGTATGCCATTGTACAAAGTTGTATTCTAAAAAAACACAAACATGCATGAAAAATAAAGAAATTATGCCCTAACAAAAGTCCCTTAGCCGTCATCCCGAACAGGACAGCCTCACGTACCCTCCCCTCCTCCCTCCAAGTGCACAAACTGATCCAGTGCGAGCAAGGGAGCAAACCAAGCCATTGGTGTGTTAAAATAAACACCAACAAAACGAGACCTCTGTGTCTCCTGGCAAAAATAAAATAAAATAGTTTTCATGGCCGAACATTTATGAAGTGAACAGAGAATCCTCTCTTACACTGTACATCTAAAGGAGCTTGAAAGACAAGCAAAAATTACTACGGAGAGCGTCTACGGCTCTGTTAATCACAATGCAAAAATATCAGCCCTCGTGAGAGAAGCTTACATAATAATAAATGGCGCTCGTCATTAATGAAAATCTCCATAGTTCCATTTTAGCTCTTTTCTGCATCTTCTGAATGTTGTATGCCCTGAACAAAGTTCTCAGCGGCAGCTGGGTAGTCGAACTCAGGTGTTTGTCCCTTGATCGTCAGGCTTAGCTTGGCTGGGTACACTATTCCATAGCGAATGTTCAGGGATCTCAGTCATTGCTTTACCGCATCGAAACGCCTCGTCTGCCGGTGGAGCTCCGACGATAAGTCTGGGAAGAACATGACTTCTTGTCCTCGGCAAAGAACCTTGCCGTTGGCTCTGGCTGCTCGCATTACTCAGACTTTATCTTGAAAGTTAAAAAACGTAATAATAAGGACTCTCTGTGAGGAGGTTCGATCATATTGAGTCAGACCGGGGAGTCTGTGTGCTATCTCGATGACAGGTGGCGTAGGAAAGGCTGCAGGTCCCAGTGCTTCATGTAGCCATTTCGCGACGAAAACAACTGCGTCATTGTTTTCCACTTTTTGGAGGTTGGCTCTTCATTAGCGTTTTTTTAGCTAATCTACCTTGTTTGTGAGGAGAGCCACTCGTTTAACCAGCGCTTCAGTCTTGCCCTTCCCTGAGTTAACTGTGTCCTCGACCTCACTAATACGTTTTCTCTGCCTCATCCTTTTGACCGGAGAAGTCCTGCACATCCCTCTGGACATCTTGAATTGCCTTAAGGCTTCCATCAATTTTTGGGGCAATGTCGTTTTTTTATCAGGTCAAGCTTTTGAATGACATCCAAGTTATGAACCGTTTCAGCAACCACCACTTCTGACGGGAGGGTAATGTTAGGGCCAGCGTTACATGTTGAGCCAGCAGGGCTTCTAGCTTGGCTGCTAGCATCCAACTCATCATCGTACTGGATTGGGAAAAAGTTTGCTTAAGTGGCTTTCTTTGCCTTTTTCGTCAGCATTTTAACGACTAAGTACACTGCAGAGGTATTACAAACGATTGGTGTTCGTGTCCGTGCTCTTAAAGGATAATGTCTAAATAACATTTAGATCTTGCACTCACCATGGCTTTGACTTTTTCCAGCAGACCTTTATTTAAGTTTCCTTTGCAACTTAGTTTCTTTTGGCGGTTGCTGTACAGTTTTAGTTTTTGTTTGCCATGCGACATTTCTGTTGTGGGGGCTGAACCGATCTGCATTTCAGTTGACATTTTATTTTATTTGGTGTTGGACCTTAATTTCACCTGGTCAAATTACCTTTTATTTAAGTTTGGTCCTTGCTGACCGTTTATTAAGTTCTACATTTAGATCCTGCACTCACCACGACATTCACTTTCGGTCCAGCGGACCTTCATTTTTGGTACCAAGCAACCTAAATTTTGTTGCGGTTGCTTTGCCGATGTATAATTTATGTTAGCATTTTATTGGAACTTACGTTATTAATGTCTGATTACCTTTAGTTATGTTCTACAATTTAGATCCCTAAAGGCTAATAAGTAAGAGATCATACCTGTACATATGATCTCTTACTTATTAGTCTCCAGACCTTTATCTCCTATCATTATCTCTCGGGTGCAGGTGCACTCTAACGAATCATCTCTATATTTTTATTTAGATAAATGTTGTAACGATTGTTTGTTTTACCAAAGCATGTGCTACTTTGCCTAGAATACTACAACACGAGGTAAGACTCATCATTATCTCACTTCTCCTGATCTACATTCTTCGTCTTAATTTCTTTTGGGGGTATTTCTGTTCGATGCACTGCTCCATCCCCTTCTAATTCTGATGACATCTCACAGGGGTCTAATAAATGTCGTTAAATTGAGAAATCAAGTCTCTCCTGATTGAAATTATACTATAGAGGAATGGTGTGGGGCCTAGCAGATTTATCACATCATGGCCCGATGGCTTCTGCAGGACCTAGCAATAGGTAATAACATCGCTTAACATGAGTGCTGTGCTTCTATGAGGATGCTCACCCAACGTTTAGCACAGTTAACTGTGTAGTGATACATTGATAAATATAAAGCTTTTGCGT
Organism: Platichthys stellatus; assembly: GCA_016801935.1. Taxonomy (NCBI): domain Eukaryota; kingdom Metazoa; phylum Chordata; class Actinopteri; order Pleuronectiformes; family Pleuronectidae; genus Platichthys; species Platichthys stellatus. Next base: position 20,066,117 of record CM028865.1, read on the forward strand.
GGACTAAAGAATGGACAGTGACACATGTTGATGCCTTTTATAGGGTAGCGACACTATTGCACAGTGGACAAAGACACAAACACAGCACATGTATGGCAGAAAAACTGTCCACACCGATATCATGCTTGAGACCCCATTTCCTATCCAAGATGAACATAACTTTGGATCTACCTGAGCTGCTGTAAAAAGTTGCGCAGTAACAATGTGAAGACCTTTAGAGGTCACAGATGGAGGTTCTGTGAGTCTGCACAAAGACTGGTTTTGAATTGGGGCTGGTTGGGGAGTGGTCACAATAAGATGAACAGGTGTGAGCAGAGGGAAGGCCGGGCATATCTTTGTAACCTCGTTCATACACTGTTTGTGAGCATATACTATAGATAAAAACAAATATGCAGTGTGTTCATAAAAATATATGCCTCATATACCCTAAAATAAGTGTTCCTTCAACGATACTACTAAGGCTTTCAATTCAACACAATATATAAAGAAGTTAGCAGCAGAAATATCAGCATTAGACCTTACATCTCAACATCAGGAAAATGCAGCCAGATTGATAATATATCTTTAATTTTCTCATGTAATGAGGGAATGGATGTAGTTTATCCTGCAGATTCAACTTTTCAATGGAGTATGCTCAGTCCTGATCGGGGAATTTATCAATTTCCAATGTAAACCTCTGTTTTGAGCTTGTTTAATCTCGCTAAATGCTAAAGTATTGGTTAATCCATATGTCAACAAAGTCAGGTGTCACAATGTGACTCAAGGGTGAGACTGGCTCTTGTATTAATGTCAAAAGCAGTGAGGTACTTCACCTTTGGCAAACACAATTGTTTTCAAGAGATGGAACATCACAGAGGAGGGTTTCTTGGAGGTGTGACTGACCAAACATTTATTTTTTATGATCATTAAATATCAATCAAATGGCTTTGTTCTCTGTGCAAATAAGCTTATCTTAAATATGCAGAGGTGGTGCTGTGGCGGCAATTGGAAAATGAAGAATTGCGTAGTCTTACTTTCTTTTCACTATGACTTTTTTCATTAATCATTGTGCTCTGTCTTATGCTCTCTCCATTCGTCCCTCCCATGTGAACAAACATGACCAGCCCACCACACACCTGCTAACTGTTCTGCATTGACGAGATAGATGAATGCAACACCAGTCCTGGGTACGAACACACACACACACACACACACACACACACACACACACACACACACACACACACACACACACACACACACACACACTATGACTTTTTTCATTAATCATTGTGCTCTGTCTTATGCTCTCTCCATTCGTCCCTCCCATGTGAACAAACATGACCAGCCCACCACACACCTGCTAACTGTTCTGCATTGACGAGATAGATGAATGCAGAACCAGTCCTGGGTACGAACACACACACACACACACACACACACACACACACACACACACACACACACACACACACACACACACACACACACACACACACACACACACAGCACCTTCATATTGTTCAACATGAGGCAGATTAGCAAATTTTGAAGTGCAGGTCTAGGTGGACCAACAGCATATTACCAGTGTTTACATTTAAAAATAATCAATTGCTCATGGTACATCACACTACTATGCAAAGTGTATTAGTATCACATTACAAAATTTAACTTGTATTAAAGGCTTTTCACATATGATCTTTTAAAAATGTTGGCTTCATACAAACAATCATCAACTTGTCTTATTATAACAATATTGCATTACTTTTTTGTCTTAACAAGAAACATTTCACACAATGCAAACAGTTTTATAAAACATTTTAAATTATAATGTTATTAATTATATTGGTAACATCTCAAATATTTCACATCATAACATCACTTAACGAAAAACATTTAACATTATAATGTTTTATTGTTATTTATGTTTATCATTCCTCACCTCATGATACTGACCTGTTTTTCTCTTTATACATTCTGTAGAAAAAGTAATAACACTGCATTACTCATTAGTCTAAAGCAAAGCAATGTGTGATTAATTACTCTTTACCTTTGTTACACAACAGCTCCATCAAAAGTGCATTTGAATAACTTTAAATTCTCCACACCCATATAGTATGTTGTATGTTTTGTTTTTAACACATGCAGAAACAAGCTTGGCCTTGGTGACTGTGCACAATTTTAAATAAGAGCTGACCTTGGATGCTGACACTGTGTCAGCAGGTTAATTCACTTGTTGCAACATTAGATTCTTTGTCGTCTGTTTTATTTTTCAGCACAGACTCAAAATCGAGATACACACAAGCAATAGATAATTGACACACAAGTAACAATACAACATACAAATTTAGACAATAGGTATATTTAGAACGCACATATTACATTTTTTGGTCAATTTTGCTTTATTTGTTTCATTAAGATATATGTCTTTCATGACATTAATTGTCACATTTTTAATAACTTTGTCAATTATAATTTGTATTATAATATTTTTTTTGAATTGTTTATTTAATAAATATTAGGTAGCATTATTCTGGCAAGCTTTGTGGTTATTGTAGTTTGTTTAAACATTTGTTTTTCTGATTCTATCCCCCTCTTTGTTTAAATGACCTGATCAGCCACAATATAGGTTTCCCCTAAGACAAGCTCCCCATTTCACCCCTTATTCCTACCCCTACCTCTTGTTTTTGAGTGTTGTCTTGCGCCTTGAAATGGACTTACAAGCTGTAGTGGTTGAAATCTTCCCCTACAAATTGGGATAGCCCGTCAAGAAGCAGTTACGTCATCAAGAGTTGTTGCGAGAAACTGTTACGTGATAAGTAGTCGTTGATGTAAATAGACGAAACAACAAGTTTTGCTGGGGAAGTCATTGTAATAACTTAGTTGAGATCTTAACTATGAACAATGCTATGTTTGCAGTTACTAAACTGACAAACTTGTTGTCTAATTATTGAAAAATACGGGATTATCGTTAATAATTCAGCATTAACAATGTAACGTTAGCATGCCAGCTACAGAGACATCAGCAGGTGTAGGATAGAGCAGGGTAATGTGAGATAATTTTTACATTTGCTCCCCTCTAGGCGAGCTAAAATTATATATCAGTCAAATTTACACATTTCCCATTAATTCAGAATGTCTTCAGGACAAAGGGCAGTGAAAATATGATTGTTTTTAAAAAAGTGGTCTTGTGTCTCATTTTACCCCAGCTCACTTTACCCCTTTACCAGCTACGGGGTAAAGTGAGACATTTTTTAATTTGCTCCCCTCTAGGCGAGCTGAAATGATATATCAGTAAAATTTACACATTTCCCATTAATTCAGGATGTTTTCTAGCAATGGAAATGATCAGAATGTCTTCAGGACAAAGGGCAGTGAAAATATGATTGTTTTTAAAAAAGTGGTCTTGTGTCTCACTTTACCCCAGCTACGGGGTAAAAATCAAGGGGGTAAAGTGATCCACTTACTTTTTCCACTTTAAAACTACCATAACAACACATGTTGTAATAGTTAAAATCCTTACAGCTAGATTGACAACCACACATTCCAAAACTAATATCGGACTAGTAACAGAATCATGGGGATTGGTCAATTAAGCACATTTATGATTATTATGATTCATGTGATCTTTTGCACACCCTAGCCTACCTGCAAATTGTGTGTCTGTCCAATTGGCAGGGACAGAGATATTGTTTTTCTCTGCTTATTCAAATGCCAGTTAGCGGCACTTAACTGGAGCAAGGCCATGGAACTGGTCAGCTAGTTTTTTCAAGTGTTTGGCAAGATCCATCTCATCTGTCAATATTCTCTTTACCTCAGCTACTGCACCCCAGGCTACTGATTTTACTTCCCCTTTCTCTTCTTTCTTTATGAATTTTTTGAGAGTTGTCTTATCAATATTTCTATCCCTTCCATCTTTTCTTAAGGACTTTGTCGTGGCAATTTCTACAATCCCACCTTAGCAAGGAGGAAACGAGACACAATTCTCTTACAGTATTGTCACACTTTAATGCTCAGAGCATGATGCATACAACAGAGTTGAGTTTGTAATATGCACACCAGATAGGAAACAGCGGTTTGTTTTTATACATTTGGCTAAGCCCTCCCACTCGGGAGGGGGTGGTGGTGGTCTCTCTCCCTGTTGCTCCACTGCTCTCTCTTGCTCCGAGTGTCTTATGTTTACTTACTCCTCTGCCTCCCTTAACAGTAGTGGTATATGTAATAAATGTAGTGTGTTGATAGCGATGGAGGCGAGGCTTAGCGACTTAGAATCTCAGCTCCGCAGCCTAGAAACTCCGTTAGCTGTAGTTAGCCGACTACCGCTAGCCGCGGAGTCATGTTGTTTAGCACGTAGCTTAGCCTTACCGAGCACTCCGCTGACTAGTCCCGTGCAGCCGGGAGCCCAGGGCAGCTGGGTGACGACCCGGAGGGGGCATAGTGCTAGACTTAAAAAGTCCACGATTAAAGAGCCACCAGCTCACGTTTCAAATATATTCTCTCCACTCAGCGAGGCACCCGCTGATAAACAAACTCTGATTATTGGCGACTCTGTTCTGAGAAACGTCAGGTTAGCGACACCAGCGACCATAGTTACAGTGCCTTGCATAAGTATTCACCCCCCTTGGACTTTTTCCCATTATGTAGTGTTACTAACTGGAATTCAAATAGACTTAAATAAACTTTTTCCCGTTTGATCAACCAAACATGAATAGTACTTTGGAGGTGCAAAATAAATTTTATTGTGACACAAACAATAATGAGAACAAAAAAGTTGACATCTGTTGGGTGCATAAGTATTCACCCCCCTGTGTCAATACTTGGTAGAACCCCCTTTCGCTGCAATTACAGCGGCAAGTCTTTTGGGGTATGTCTCTACCAGCTTTGCACATCTAGAGATGGAAAGGTTTGTCCATTCTTCTTGGCAAAAAAGCTGAAGCTCAGACAGATTGGATGGAGACCGTCTGTGAACC
>CM028865.1:20078527-20090080 GCA_016801935.1 Platichthys stellatus
GTCACATTAATCATAGAGTCGTAGTTGTGATTTTGGTTTATTGTGATGTAGGGAATGGAACAGGAAGTTTCCATTCCGAAATGCTGGCGTTAGCGGACCAATCACAGCCAAGGACTATCCGTGGGCTCTCCGCTATTTCGACGTGTAGTTAGAAAAATGAGAGCTGCACGAAAAGCTCTCCGAGGAGCCGCGGAGAGGCCCGGAGAGGGCGTTCCACGTTGGAGAAGGCGGTCCTATCTGTCCGTGTCCGTCAAAACGGAGAAGCATACATTGGCCTTTACCCTTCAGATCTTGAACTTTATAAATACACAAGATACTAAATAATAAGGTTAAAGATTCAAATTGGAATTCATCTTATGAGGTTACAGGACAGTGCCAGGCTCAGTTAAAATGATAAACGAAGGCTGGTTAATTTTCTGTTTGCAAGAAATATGCAAAAGAGATCAAGGAAAACTGTAAAAATGACTCCCACAAATATTGAGTAAGCATCAACTGTGGCTGTCTTGTCTCTGCTGTGGAAGCCAAGAGACTGGTTGGGCCTATCAGAAAACAGCCTACTTTTCAATGAATACACACTGGCACAGGAGGAATATTTCCGTATTAGTAATTCATAGTCCCCGCTGTAGGAATGTTGGCAATAAATCATTTAGCACGACCAGCCGCCCTCACCAATACTGTTGAATCAGCAAAGCACAGCCAAGTCTTATATGACCATCAATTATTAACACACACTAACATTATTAGCATATTCATCTCAGCTCCGTTGTGGATGGATGGATGGATGGATAGATAGATATTTCCTGCATGAATCATCACCTACTCTGGTCTCTAATGTTGGTTCCTAACTAAGTAGGAGCTGGATGGAATCTGACAGATGGATTATGAGGTACTTATTTATGGAGACTTTTTAATTAAAATAAAAACTGCTTATTAGGAATCCTCAGTTCCCTCATTAATATCAGGCACAGGAACAGTCAGTGTTGTTAGAGGGTTGACGGGGGGCACTAATGAGAAGGTGGTAGGGATTGGGGGAGGTTTAGGGGGCTGAGGGGGGCCTTCATTAGGAAAGTGGGAGAGGTATAGAAGTCTGATTAAGTGGGGTGCCTGGGATTTTTCACATTGATAACACATCATTTGAAAATGCTTAAGGTACGCTAAGTCCATGCTAATGGTACAAACCAAGCAGGGACCAACACGTACAAAATATATTTTTATATTAATACATGCATGGCAGCAGTGCAATCTGCACAGCCATTCCGATAAATGACCGGAGATTCAGTTAATCTTCACATAAAACATCAAGATGAGGAAAATGTGATCTCAATGACTTGCATGATCGACTGTCTTGTTTGAGTCTTTCTGAAACTACTGATCTCCTGGATTTCCACAAGCATCAGTCTCTGGAGCTTTTATTGCAAAAAAAAAAAAAAAAATCTCCAGTAAGCAGCAGTTCTTTGGAAGTCAACATCTTGATGATGAGAGAATTCAGAGAAAATGTAAAGGTTTTTTTTCAGGATGACTTCTGTAACTCAGATACTCTTAACATCTGTGTTGAACAGAGAAACATCAGAAATAATATCATATCCAACCTTGGGGTGGATGAGCAACTTCCTGACAGCCAATAACAGAAATCTGAGGCTGCAGTGACACAGACTCATCTACACTAGACAGTTAATGACAGGTAAAACGTAGATTGTTTTTTTTTAGTCAGGGTTTTAGCTAAGACTGCATATGGTATAGGGTCAGAATCTGACACCAGTAACATGAATACAGAGATCTAACCTGCTTCATGTCAACAGTCAAGGCTGCTGGGGGTGTAATGGTAAATTCTTTGATAAAACAGTTTTTGGTTGTAGAAAAGCTAATAACAGTAAACTTACGTTTGCTTGCAATGGAGAAAAACTAGAGATTGTTCATTGATTTAAATATCTCAGGGTCACTATGAACTATAATGGTTCCTTTTTCGCATAAGCATTTCATAATTTGCTTCTGGCGGACCCAAAGCAAAAGCAGATTGATGGTAACAAAAAAGGCTTCATATTTGATTGCTGGAGCGGGGGTGGTGGTGGCTGGCAGTTGAGATCCAAAGATGCTGGTAGGCAGAAGCCGGAGCAGATGAAGGTGAACAAACAGCTGGTTCTGAGACACAAAAAGGAGCATGGGGTAAATAAGCAGGATAAAAGGCAAGAACAAAAAACACACTAGAGGATAGACGTTCAATAACTAAGCTGAGATAGGTTACCACACTGGTGAATGGACGATCTGGCGACGACAGGAGAGATGAGCTGGGATTTCCGTAGACTGAGAGGGGGAGTTATGAAGAATATGAAGCTCAGCTGCACAGGTAGTAAACAGGAGGCCCTGCCCAGCTTCAGGTATAAACACAGGGAAGGAGAGCGACAAGAACACAGAGCAAGAAAAGAGGTAGAAAACCTGTTCCTAACAGTACAAGCCTCTCATGCAATGTTTTCCACTTTTTGTTAAGGGTGAAAATCAATGTTGTATGCATGTGAAGTGTTTGGTTTGAAAATATAGAGCATTAAGGAAAAACTATACCCTCAATTTCTAAAGTACACCCTCAAAGTTAAAAGGTCAACCTGCAATAATATGGTCGTTTTCAATCATATAGATAATTAATTATAAATATGTCATCTGCTACAAGCAGAGAGAAAGATCCTAAATTGCCCCATATTCATCATTTGTATCATCACCATCAGTACCATAGTGGAGACAAACAGTGTCTGTGAAAGAAGCTCTCATGTGGATCACGTCATGAAAGGGAAAATATTACACCTTGAAAAATGACAAACCAATGGAGCATGAAAGCATGCATTGCCAAACAGCAATTACTGTTTCCTCCCACAGCCACTGCAGAGAAACTCCACAACTACCATATCCACCACATCTATGTATGTAAGCCGTATCATGCATTTACCATTAACTACTGATCCAAAATTGACTGATGGAGGAAAACAGCTCAATCCGGCTGATGTGGACAGCCAGGTTGTCCACCTGATGTTTTGCACCCTATGGTGAACCCTTTTGCTTAGAATAAAATATTGAATTAGAATGCAATTGTTGTGGTTTGAGTTCAGAAAGTCTTCCACACCAGTCAAACAAGATCTAGAAATTTCCCTGGAGTCGGTGTGCAGTCTGTCTGAATACACACACACACACACACACACACACACACACACACACATGGGGTGAGCCCTAATGCTGGAACTCTCATATTGTCTCAGTTCAACAATGCAGGCAGCTGGCACAAACAGGGAGCTATTTAACAGCCACCAATTGAAACTATGCCACCAGGTGCTACTGTGTGCCTTTCCCATCCTCATTTTATGCATCAGTAGAATTTTGTTTGCATTTATATTCATAGCTAAAATGCTACAATACAGGAGGGGTAGGGGTTGTGGGTTGGTGAAGGGGGGTCCATAAACGCTGCTATTTATGCCTCGCTCCTGAAATGGGGCAGCGTGGAAGGTGTGGCATTGTAGTTTCACACATAGAGAGATACCTCTTACTTTGCTGCCCCTCTCCATCTATTTGTGCAAACACATATATTTTACACATCTATCCTGCATGTTATGTGTATTTTGCATCCGTATTTACATGCGCAAACATGTGCACATACAAATACACCACTGCTTGTCTACATCTGTGTGAGTGTTTGTTTCTGTGTCTCTGTATCTGTGTGGGTTGTAGGGACCAGAAATAACACGCTTCCATGGGACCTTTTAAATGGAGACCATCTGTCTCCATCAGCGAAGGGAAAACTAATGCTGCAGCTCAGATGCTTTTCACCAGCCGCCACCCAAAATAAATCGGCATCATTACTCTGTGAAGGACGAGCCAGAAGAACTGCAAAACCAAGTTTGAGAAAGAAGATATTTTGTTATTCTTCCTCTTCTGACTTAAAGAGTCGAGAAGAAAGAAAGACTGGTGACCAACGGGTGACAGCATTTTTAAGCTATCAAGATTTTCCCTCACACACAAAAATTATGTCTCAATGCAAACAAATTCTAAATTCAGCCCCATACACACAGACACACATACACTTTCAAAAAGATCGGCACCTGGGCAAACTCCCTGTCTGCCTGAGCCAATATAAAGAGCTTATTATTCATCATAGTGGCTCCCTTCTTTCAGTATTTCCACTGCCCTCTCTATTGTTTTCATGCAGCACATGACCAAATGGACTGCAGCTACCATTGATGCACCTGGGCCACTGTGTGTGTATTTTGTGTTTATATGTGTGTGTGAGTGTGTGGTGTTAGGATTTCAATATTTTACCTATATTCTCTGTCTGACTCAACTCTAAATGAATAAAGATAGAAGCACTTTGAGCCAGATAAGGCCTTCACGCAAATGATTAATAATAACCTTTTCCTTCCTAGTGTGTAATCTTGAAATTAGAATGTGTGAGAGTCACAGTTCTGTTTCATTGTTTTGGTTAAATTGTTTTGAATGTCTGTACAAACAGAACCCTATTTTGATATAGCAAGAACACAATAATCTTTTCTCCAATTGTAAACACCATTGGCCCACATGCCATAAAATGTGTCAAGGCCTTGGGAGTGGCTCCTTGTCACTTCCTTATTCCAATACCAAGAGGATGGCCTACGCCTGCGCACTTTCGAGGAGGAAGAACCAAGATCTACTGTTATAAAATGACAGGCGCCGGCTATTTGATGCGTTCTGATGGGTCTCGTGTTCTGATGCGACTTGTTGGATGCCCATTGCTTTGCTGATTGTTACCTTTTATTGCTTTCTAAATAAATACTTGATTGAACAAACCGAGTTCGGCTCATCTTCTCATATTTAGGATAAACCAACACGCCTAACAGTGGTCGCGTGTGTATGTGTGTGAGAAGGTATTGCCTGCATGTCTGTATATTAACCAGTTGATTAGCGTGTCCCTGTGTCTGTTTTTCCATCTCCCTGTCCGTCTTCCTGCCTGTCATTTACACTACATGTCTGACAGCTGTCACGCTGAAACTTCTCTGCCTTCCCTGTCAGGACTACTGAGACAGACACAGACGTGATGTGATGGCCACACTGTCTGATAGCCCCAAGATCTTTCACGCTTTAACTGGGCTTGACTGTGGCTGAACCTATAAAATGCTTGGTGACAATAAGGAACACGTCAGAGAGAATGGGTTTGACCCTGCAGGTCATCTCACTTTTAAGCCTGTTGGAGACAACATTCGGCAGATCCACAACCAATTCACACCTCAATATACCAGCCACACGCACGCACACACACACAGTGCAGAGTAACACACATGGATGGAAATATAGAAAGAGGCAGGTCTGCACACCACTGCCTATGTGTTATTATATTTAATATTATATGTGTGGGAGTGATATGTGAGCATGTACCTGTGTTGTTAGGCACCTGTAGCATAACACATACACAGACCAAGAGAAATCCCCCTTGGGTTTTCTCCAGACTTTAAGCCTCCCTAATCCCGAAAAAGATTTGCAACAGATCCTTTTGCATTTCAACCCTCTGCACTCTCAAATGCCATCTCTGATACGACTTCGCCAAGAATCAATACGTTATAGTTGGATGTAATTAGGCAATTAAATGTTCTCCAACAATGAAACACTTCTTTCTTAACATAAAATAAACAATGTCCAGCCACAGGTCATAACATTAAATCAACATATATATATCTATATCCTATAGATATTTGGGGTGGCTTGAGCTAAGGGGGGAGAGCAGGTTGTCCTCAAGCCAGAAGGTCAGTGTTTCGATCCCAGTCTTCCCCATTCTGTATGCAGAATTGTTGATGGGCAAGAAGCCCAAATTTCCCTTGACGGCTGTGCTGTTTCATAGAAGACGCACTGGCCATAGATGTAGTGTATGAATGTGAATTGGTCGATGGCAAAAACTGTACTGTAGAGCGCCTTGAGTGGTCATCAAGACTTGAAAAAGTGCTGTATAAATACAGTCTATTTACATATTTATCCTTTCAAGAGTCTCTGGAGCTAGTCCCATCTGATGGAGAGATGTACAGTATATATGGAAGTTTATTTCATTCACCGACCAAACAAAACAAATGGCATTCAGTTCAATTTTATTTGTAACGCAGCAAATCATAATATACAACTCAAGGCACTTTACATAAACGGTCAAGACCTTAAAAATGCAAATGCAAAATTACATATATTGAATGATATGGAGAGGAAAGAAGAATCTTATATAATCTGCCCCTCTTTCACCAGCCCTTTATTAACAAAGCAATAATTAATAAAAAAAATAGCTGCAGGTCAAAGCAGCCCCTCACATACCTCTATCAGTTCCCAACTTACAATAAATGTAAAACTCTTTAAAAAAGCTCACAAAATGATAAACCTGTCACAACAAAACAAAAGAGAACAACACTTAATATAGGAAATGTTTGTTGGGTTTCTTTTTTGAGATTGTTGCACAAAGTAATTCCTTTCATACCAATTTGGTTTTTAATCTCAGTTTTTTAAGATATCTGTTCCTTTAAGTTATAATTGCTTTCTGTTTTTTCTAATATTTTATTTATGTTGGTGGGCAAAGTTTCTTTAAACATAATTTGCAGAATACTGTAATTCATTCTTTCCTGACATTTCCACAACTTTAACTGAACAAATAATGAGATGGATCTCTATATCGACTTCTACTGATGATTCTTCAACACAGTATGTCAGATATGGAACCATCATTGAGTTGTATAAAATATATATTGCTTTATTATCTAATGAATCCTTTACTTTGTGTAACAGAGCAATTTTTTTTTTGATATTTTTACCGTTGTGTAACTTTTATGCGATTTCCAGTTCAAAAATCGTATTCGAATGACGCTTACTGTCCTTGATTCTAAAATTTGAAAACCTGTATGTATTGATTCACGGAGGCTTTTTTTCAGTTACTAAATATCATAAAGTTTGTTTTGTCAAGTTTCAGTGATAATTCATTAATACCAAACCATTTTTACATTTTTAAAGTCTTTTCAACCACATCCAACACCTGTGTTAAAAATTTCCTAGAGTAAGATAAAGCAGCATAAACTCTACATCAACCGAATCATTGATATACAAAATGAACAGTTTTGGTCCAAGAACTGAGCCCTGGGGTACCTCACAATTAATAATATGTTATTTAGATTTTATATTATTTATCTGAACAAACTGTTTGCTACTTTGTAAGTAATTGGCTACCCAGTGATGTGCCAGCCCTCTGATGCCGTATTTGCTATGTTTCTTAAGAAGTATGGTATGATCTATGGCAGTGGTTCTCAAATGGGGTTAGGCTTACCTGTGGGGGTATGTGAAGGCACTCCAGGGGGTACTTGAGATTTTTTTATTACATTACATTTCAAACTTTTGTTCAAAGGGACTTACATTTTAAGAACACTCAGCCTTTATGAGGGGCCATTTTAGGGGTGCAGTATCTTGCCAAGGACACTTAAGCATGCATATGGGAAAGAGTGGGATTCGAAACCGGCAACCTTCTTGTTGCAGAACACCCGCTCTATACCCTAGGCCACCCTCTCCCTCCTTTTTATATTAGGGCTGTGAAATCATTAAAAATTTTAACCAAATTAATCACAGGGTTCTATGGATTAATCATGATTAATCACATTACCGATTTTCTCGGTATATTTTTGTGAGAACAAAAAGATTTATGACAAAAGACAGATATATACATTTAACACGTCTTCTTTTATTCATAAATAAACAAAACAATGGTGCTGCAACTCCGCAGTTCTTTAGCAGTTCTCTTTGCTATTCCATATGGAACACTCATCCTAAACAGAATTCAGACTTCTTAGCCATTGTATGGTTGAATAAAACTTTTTTCTTTTCTTTTTAAATCATACAGAAATTATTTGAGCTTCTTAGACATTCTTTTTATAGGATGGCTGAACATTTTTCTAGTTTTTGTCCAACAACCATTCACCACACCATGACACAATCTAATGCCTCTAAAGGTCCTCTTAGCTTGTTCACATTCTCTGACAGTAAAGCTGTCTTCTTTTGCCCAATGTGTCCTGCGAGTGAGTCTGGTTTAGCGCATTGCACTTGAACGCCCCTCGCTAACCAACGCATGCTGTACGTTGCGGTGGTACTTTAAGCGGCTTTGCTACGGTGAAACAATAACGTCTTCCCACAGAGTGTGCTTATCACCTTGGTTTTATTGAATGTTCCATCTTCCATCTGTTTTTTTGGAGCACGACCTTCCAGTCCAGAAGGTGATTGGTTTGTTTGTTGAATAGCAGCTGCCGTCTGAATGCATTAGAGCGGCGACTAGTGCAGAATGGGCGGAAATGTGGGTATATTGGAAGGTCCTTCTGCGCATGCGTTAAATGCGTTAAAAAAAATTAATGAATTAATCCTGTAAATTAATCATAACACGTTATTTTTCACAGCTCTATTTAATATATATATATATATTTAACATTGGCATCTATTCAAAAATCATTTAAAATTTGTTATTTAATAAACATTCAGTAAAATATAAGTGTAAGTTCATGAATTTCATATTCAGTAGGCTATTCAATTTCATTATCCTAAAAATCCTGAGTCTCCCCCATACCAGTATAGTTGGACCCAACCGGCCAACGCCTTAAAAAGTCAAACAATAGAGTAGGGGTTGAAGCGTAGCAGCAATGCCGCTGAAAACACGGAGGGACAAGTTCCAAAGAAGGCGAAACCAGAGCCGGCAAAATTCCATCAGTGAACTTCTAACATATAAAACCATGTGACTGATGCTAGCTGAAGATTAGCCTGAATTGCTAAGAAATGTTTTTTTCTAAAACGGTGGCTGTGTGGTAAAGTGGGACAGATGCTGTGCCACTTGAAACAAAAGTTAAGTTTAGTCATAAACATATTTTAGTGTAATATTACATTATATATGTTTTATATTTAAAGTCATAAACATTGTGGAAAAGGCATCATGCCAAGAAACTATACACCAGGAGAACAACCTGGGGCCAAACACCCCTCACAGAGATGGAGAGTGCAGCTGCTGAGGTCATGCAAGGAAAGAAGTCCTTAAGAAAAGATGGAAGGGATAGAAATAGACAACCCTCAAAAGATTCATAAAGAAACTAGGGCTACGTTGTAGCACTAACGGGCCCGAGCACAGGCAATTTCAAGTCTGTTGCGGACGGGGAAGAGAGAGCGATCGATGACCAAGCGTACGTCTCTGCCTTGCGTGCGTTTTAAGCTCTGCAGCAAGAATAAATGCTTCACTTCCTGTAGCCAGCAGGTGGCGCTAGGATTTTAAGTCACGGTGTATTTGTAGATGTCATCAGGTCGCGACTCTTGTCTTACATGTCTAGTTTGGAGTTGATTGGACCAAATATGTCCAAGATACAGACACTCGTGTTTTGATGGCGTGTGATCAGACTTTGACTCCACGCCATGGTCAGAGTTTGGTGTTTTTCCTATTTTGTAACAGGTAAAAATAGCAGTTAAATGTCAACAGTTGTCTTTATTGTCGTTCTATTATTTAATAAATGCAACAAACTATAGTGTTTATATATATTGTATATATATATATATATATAACTTTATAACCTGTGTTATCAAATATGTTGTGCGGCACCAGACAGCTTTAAATTAGGGGAAGAGTGGTCAAGCACAGGCAATTTCAAGTCTGTTGCGGTCGGGGAAGAGAGAACGATCGATGACCAAGCGCATGTCTCTTGTTTGCGTGCGTTTTAATGTCTGCAGCAACAATAAACGCTTCACTTCCTGTAGCCAGCAGGTGGCGCTAGGATTTTAAGTCATGGTGTCTTTGTAGATGTCATCAAGTCGCGACTCTTGTCTTACGTGTCTAGTTGGAATTGATTGGACCAGATATGTCCAAGATACAGACGCTCGTGTTTTTATGGCGTGTGATCAGACTTTGAAGCCACGCCAGGGTGAGACAGTATGACGAAAAGTTGATTTTTTTGATAACTTGATGTCATGTATTAAATCATGCTTGTTTTGGCAAGTGGTTGGGGGCAATCAGTTTCATTTGCAGGCAGCACATTTTCGTCTGTAATAGAAAAAATGACAATAACTTCTAAAGCTGAATTTGTGTGACAAGCTTTATTATGTGATTTTTTTGGTCGTTCAATAAGTGCAGTGTTTTAAGCAGTGATGTATTACAGCATTGTTGTTGCGCTCATATTCATTGTATCGCAGTGTTTGTGATGGTGCGTCCTAATGTTGTCAATAGATGTAACAACAAACAATGATTTCAGATGTTGGATTGTGAACATGTGACGCGTGATGCTGGTTGCATTTGCTTCAGTGGCGATTTTGCCCTGAAATTTCGGGTGTGGGAATTTTGTATGATATCATGTCACTATCAGAAAAATTTAGGTAGCTGATTATTATAAGCAGTAGGCCTATATAGACCAGTAAGATATACTATGGGCTGCATTTTGAGTGCCAGCAGGGAGCAAAAATCCAATGTCATTGACAATGCACATGTTTCAGAGTCGGCGCGACACAAAGATGTTGTCTATAATACAGCATTAAAGTAAAATGATTGCAACAAAGTGAAAAGATTAGACAGACACAAAGCTTCACATCAATGTCAACATCAAGACGTAGTGCTACTGGACACAGCTGTTTGTAAAATGCAAATGTGACTTGCAAGTGGTGTGTCCATGTGAACAGTATAAGCTTGGGCAGTTGAGCCCAGAGTAGAGAGGGACAGAGCAGAGACGGATGGCAAGAGAGAGGCTTGTTTCATAGATCAAGAACACAGATAGAAATGCATGCAAATCAAGTGACTTCAAATCAAGAGTATAATGCTTGTGAGGCAAGGTTATGCGAACAAACATTCATGGTACTTTGCATATAAAAGCAAATCAAATATATTAGTACACAAAGGACAGATGTAATGAACGTTCTGCACAACAGCGCCATCTACATGTGGAGTCCCTAATAAAGACATGTTGTTGAACTGTTTCACACCTATTGTTGACCTTACATGTAGTGTTGAATTACCTGTCAGTTAAATGCATTTATTGAGTCTAGCGAGATGGTTAGTTTGATGTAAGGAAATGTATTGGGATAATATATAAATAATCCACAAATAAGTAAGTAATTGTATGTTATGTTGGCAGTAGGTCTTGGAATTATGATTATTACACAGATGTGATGTGTTAATGTAGGCGCTCTTATGTAGAGTAATTTTGCGGATAATTGTAAATGTTACCACAATGTAATGTTTACACTGAGTAATTGGCGGTGCTGTGAGTTGAACTGTAGTATGTTGATATGGATCTGTTCAGGTGATGATTATGATTAGAGGCCAGTAGTTTGGAGGTTGTTGGATTAGGCACAGTGGAATAACAAATTATTTTTTGTTTTATTGGCACATAGAGCTGTTCAGGCGTGTAATGTAATGATGTGACAGAATTTTGGTAGTGATAGGATAATGCATTGTGGACTTATGTAAACAATGTTTGTCTGGTGAATGATGATCCATGGGCAAATCTAATTGGTTACATGGTTTGAGGAAATGGCGTAAATATGACTTTGATTCAATGAGTTGAGTGTGTTTCT
>CM028865.1:20096936-20111167 GCA_016801935.1 Platichthys stellatus
CACAATGTCTTCAGGACAAAGGTCAGTGAAAATATGATTGTTTTAAAAAAAGTGGTCTTGTGACCCACTTTATCCCAGCTTAGGGGTAAAGTGGTCCACTTACTTTTCCCACTTTAAAACTACCATAACAACACATGTTGTAATAGTTAAAATCCCGACAGCTAGATTGACAACCACTAATATCGGACTAGTAACAGATTCATGGGGATTGGTCAATTAAGCACATTTATGATTATTATGATCATAAATGTGCTTATTTATGATCATAATATTCATAGTGGGACACAAGACCACTTTTTTAAAACAATCATATTTTCACTGCCCTTTGCCCTGAAGACATTCTGATCATTTCCATTGCTAGAAAACATCCTGAATTAATGGGAAATTTGTAAATTTTACTCCCACATTACCCCGCTCTCCCCTACTAACATCAATTACTTACACTTCATCCCAACTTTAAGCTCGTCTTTTCAGTCTTCTTTCAGTGCCTCTAAAGCTTCTTGATTATGATCTTGTAATTTTTTTGCACTGTATTAAAGTAATAAATGGTATAAACTGTAAAATAAAAAAAGTCAGTCATCAAGATCCCACTCACTACTATTCCATCTGTTGTATAATGTTACAAATAACATTGCTGTGATTTTTGTTGACTTGTTGTCATTGGAAAAAGAGTCCTCACATCGACAAACATTCTTATTATAGATCTTGTTAAACAACTTTGCTTATTTTGTCTGTGGATCTCTCAACAAAGGAACCTGGTGTTATATAGACACAACTGTATAACATGTTTGCATTTTCATAAATAGTTTCAGAGATGATCATATCCATATCAACTGTTGATGTATTGCAAACAATTTTACATTTCAAAGTTGAGTTTTTATTAAAAGCTACACCTCTACCTATTCTATTTCTTCTATTTGCATAATATGACTCATATCCATCTATCTAATCTTCATCCATATCGCCATCCTTTAACCAAGTGTCTGTTACTGCGATTTCACTGAATCTTTTTCTAAATAACTTTATATTTTAGTGGACACATACGAGCTGTTCCTGCAGCAGCGGCCGACTCAGGTACTATCATCACAGATTGCTAGGTGTTGGCTGAGGAAGCCGATAAATCTCTCCTGGCGGGGCAAGAGAGCTACGCGGCTGCATGGATGCGTTGGACTCATCCTGTGACTGTTCATGGAGCAGCAGATGGAAATGGCTGATGTCAGCGCCACAATGGTTAAACGGCAACAAAGCTCCCACGTGGGTTTTTACCATGCACAATTTGGTTTCAAGGCTAAAAGGGGTCGCTCCCCATGCCATTTCATCAGGACAGGAAACGGAGTGGCCAGTGCCCACTAGCTGCCATGAGCGCCAGTCGGAGAACAACGTTTTGGAGACTAACCTTCCAGCTAGGAATTTGTTACAGCAAAAGATACTGTTCCCCTGCTAGATGCAGATCTCCTGTGTGCTTATGCGTTGTTAGTGGATATCAAGGGTCGCCTCCTGATTGATGTCATGAATTTATTTTTCATATGCCTGTTCACATGGTGTATCAGACTGTGGAACTGCCCAGCATCGTACCTGCCACGGACGAGTTCCACCGCCTCCTTGTACAGCTTCCAAGTTTAACATAGCCCACTTTCTCAACCAACACTAGCAATCATTGGGTGGAGCATCATATCTCTACCACTGGCCCACCAGATCATACTCGGAGCCGGCGCCTCGACCCGTTTAGTCATAAACTTTCCACTTCCACTCTCGATGAAGTCTCTGTAGGAGTTTTTGGGTATGGTGAACTTTTACCACCGCTTTATACCACAGGTAGTACAGCTGAGGCACTTAAGGGTAAAGCTGCCAGGCATGCAGTGATTTGGACTGAGGAAAGGAATAGGGCATTTGTGCAGGCCTAGGCAGAAGTCACTAGACGAAAAGCCGAATTTCTGTCATAGGAAACTTCTTGGAACTCACCTAATCCACGGCAGTTAGTGTTCACGTTCTCCAACGACTATAAACGTAGAGAAGCAGAGTAAATATACCATGGGGGGGTCTGGAGAAGAAAGGGGGAGGGCCGTGGGGGGTCGCAGAGCGAAGGTGAGATCTAATTAGCATATGAATCGGAGCGAAGCCACTGGTAAGTGCTTCTCTCTATTCACCATTGGAGGAAACCACAGACCATTGAAACGAAAAGTCACTCGTGAGTGGCTGGTAGATTTGCTGCTATTGGTCAGCCTGGGTCATTGCAGTACACACTTGGGTAAACCCCTCACACACAATATTATTAATAATAATTAATATATAGTTGTTTCTAATAATGTATGTATTCATATATATTATTATTTATTATTAAGCCTTTACCAGAAGCACTGCAGTTAATGAGGATTATACATTCATTCATGAGATGCTTGATGTTATATGTTGAACATATTGTACAGGGAAAAACATACAAATATTGTACAAACACAACTGGCCTAGCCAGTGAAAAACCAATCAGGTGAAGCTTGAAATGTCTCTTTGCAGCCTCTGGGTCATACATTCTTTGTGGGACTGTGTCCGAATCTGCCCCAGTGTGTAGATGTCTAGATTCTAGTCTTATTTGAAGTTTGGCACACAGGTCGGTTAGCTCCTGGCTGTGGAAGGATGGATACATGTGATCTGTCTCACTTCAATCAGCTGTAATCACAATCAGTACGATAATCACAGTTCAATGACAACATACACCTACACATGTAACTGAAAAATTATCTAATGAATATAACCTTACCCTCTTTCTTCTCTGACGACTCCTGAACTCCTCAATAGTGATGCAAGGTCCGGTTGGATGTACGGGAAGCTCCTTTATACTGGCTCAAAGTACGTCATAGTACGTCATACAAGTTTATTATTAATAAACGGAAATAGCTTCGCTGCATCACCGTTGGAAGATTCACAGCAAAAAAACAAATTCCTAAACAGCTACTTTTACAGTTACATAAAACGGCATCATTTTCTGCACTGCAAATCCGGACTTTCAGTGAGTCTCTGCCTAATGTGCATCATTGTGTGCGGGAACCAGGCTGTGAAATCACAATGATGAAATGGATCAGATAAAGTAAACCTGGAGAATGTATTTTAAAGAGCACAGCACATCTCTTGTTAATCTTACCCTCGCTCCTGTTCATGGCGCCTGCCAGAGGTGTAAAGAGACGTTGATTTTCCTACAAAAATAGAAATCGGAGAAAGAGTCAGGTTTATGAAAAAAACTTAACGAGAACAAACTGTTTAATTTAAGCAGTTCATACATATTTAAACATGCACTAGTTCTGCTCAAGCACTTGATGCTCTATTCTACTTTTAGCAGCTTTCTCGCTAATCCCGGAGTTGTTAACACGCTTTTCAGATCTAAGAGTTAGCTTAGCAGTTAGCAATGGCTTCTCTCTTTGTAGCTCTTACCATAAGTTTGGGACTGTCCTCTCCATCTCGGCTCCTCCACACCGGGCCCGCGGCTTTACTTTCTCACACACTCATCTTCTCCTTCAGGGAAACAGTGTTGTGACGACTTCAGCAAGTTTATTACACCGAAACAGAGTCACTCGTTTCGATCCAAGGAAAACACGAGCCACAATCTTCATGTCTGCGGCAGAAAGACTCCACATTCCCGAGGCTGTGATTGGACGAGCCCATCAGGTGATGACGCGAACAAGTGACGGGAGGTTTTCAGTGTAAAACTTTACAGCTGTCCTTTTCATCTTTAAGCAGCAGTTATAACAGTTTTCAAATTGTAATTTTATAGTCCAGGCAAAGTAACTCATTTAGGAGCCTAAAAAAAAACTAATTGTAAAATGATTTTTTTCAGCATAGATCATTTCTATGAAGTGTCCAGAAGAACATACTAAAAGTCCTAAGAAATCCTAGTTGAGGAAATATGTTTAATTCTCATCAATGTGTGCCAATGAGGCCAGCCAACATACACCCCAATGGGGCTATTTTTTTCCTTTACTCCTATCAAAATGAAAGTACCAATTAAAAGTAATATTTTTGTATTACAAGTTTCTTTGAAAATTAATTGTGATAAGCAAATAAGCTATACACTAATCGAATTTGCCCAAAATACACCGAAATAGGCTTAATTTGCTCCTTTAGCTCCACACTTATTGAATATGGCCTAATTTGGGCAGAAACACCATTCATATGTATGACAAATACATTGGCCCAATCTTCATCCAAACATCCTACTGCCAATGGTTGATGGCAATGCTGCTTTTAAACTGGCCTCTAACCTGAAAACTGCCTAACCTGTAAAACAGTTTAGTTGGTATCTTTTAGAAAAAGGTCTTATCTGCACTCAGGGAAACTATCCTGATTTGCATTTGTAAAGCTCAGAGCATTGTCCTTTGCATGTGAAAGCCTCCCCAAGGCCTAGGAGCAGGAGGGTCACCTCCCAACATTCACAGGCCTGTAAAACTGCCAGAAACTGATGCTGCCTGCAGATTCATGTGAACAGCCGTTAACCGAAAATTCTCTCAAAATTTCCTGCGACACTTAGTGACAGAAACTCTTCTTTTCCTTCGACACTTACTAACACAAACTCTTCTTTTCAAACTCTGCATGGTCTGCTGACCAGAAGTGCAGGCTTTCCTTCATATCAGAGTTCACCACAGATATACATGTGGAAGGAAAGCACAACCCAGTGGCTGATTGCCTCTCCCGAGCAGTTACTGGAGCCATCCATTTGGGATGGACTATGATTGCATGGAAGCAGATCAAGTTTCTGATCCAGACATTCAAGCGCTGAGGACAGCTGAGACAGGACTGAAGTTGGAGGATGTTGCTATTAGTACTAGGGGGGCTACACTCGTTTAGGGTTGAATATGAATGTCGGGGCTTGTGGACACTTGGATGACACCACAGGATCAGCAGACCCGGCGCCAGAGCAAATCTATACAGGGGGCACGTCGATTTTGTGGGAGGGCCCGCATCAACATTATGACAGACAGGTGTAGCCTACAAAAAACTCAATTGCGACAGTCCACAGCAGCATGCATGGCCAACAGCATTGACGCACGCCGCTGGCAAATAATACACATTAACACACACAAACAGCCAAATATAAATCACATTTGCATTGTGTGCGCAAATAAACAAACATACAAAACATTCGCAACATTGAATCATGTGCTCGGCAAAAACATTGTCGCATGTGAACAGACTTCGTCTCTTTTCACCAGAATTTGTAGGAAATGAGCGACAAAAACCAAAACAATTACCATAACAAGTTGTGTTTATTTTTATTTTTTTATCGGTTCACTGTCTGTGCTCTCGGGAGCGGCCGGGGCATGCGTGTGTGCAATGGGAGAGAGAACGTTGAACTTTGTGTGGAGAGGAAAAAGGATGCACGGGAAACCCTGTTCAGTTCTGAAAGTGGTCCTGTAAAGGAAACAAATAAAAAAAATAAGTTGACGAGGCAAAAATAATTTTTTATGAGCTGGGAGATTTTTTTTGATTTTATTAGATTTTATTTTGAGAGAGAACGCTGTGAGCAGGGGAGAAAAAAAGCTGATCGTCATCTTGTCCACTGCCTATGTTAAACACTGGTTAACTGTTTTAGACTAACTGTTCTCTTTTTAAAATCGTTACAATTTAATATGAGTAGTCTTATGAAACGGAGAATACCGGTACTTTCCACCATCCTCTGTTTGGATGAGGAGTTATCGCGGCTCCTGCAAACACACACGGAGCAAGTAGGCCTAGCAGGCTGATGCGCATGAAATGAGATAAAAAATAAAGCGAATCAACAGTGTTTGCCTATCTGCTCCCACAATAGGGCTCTCCTCCTGCAACAACCCCATTCTCTGCAACACTGATTGAACAGCGTGACATGTAATCATAATGAAAATAGTTAACTCACCGATTGATGCTAGTAAAGCTGGAGACGCCTTTTCCCTGTGGAATGGAACCTCCTTAGCAAACGGTCCTTCCACTGCTCCATGCATTTTCGAGTCAAGGCCTTCCGTGGATGCAGCATACTCCGCCTGTGATCACTGAAGATGTTCTTCAAAGAGGAAAATGAGTTTTCGCATGTGGCAGTGGAGGCTCCGAATGTTAAAGCAGACTTAAATGCCACCATGACACTGGGCATTGCTTCCAGGGTCTTGTGGAAAGTGGTGAAAACTGTTTTCACAGTCCAGTTTTCATCCTCTGCGCGCGTGGAGCCTTCCATTTGGGTGCGAAGGAACTGTCGAGCTACCACAAACTCCGCATCGATAAGTTTTGTGCCGGTCAAATCTAAGAGGGGCCTCACTTTTTCTGCTTCCAAAAAAGTGTCACTCTCTGGGTCAAGTGAAGCCAGTGATTCTATCAGCGCGCTGTTGCGCTCTCCAAAGCGCCGTGCCATCTCTCCGCACACTGCGTCTATACATCCATAATACAGTCTGAGTCTCTGTTGTTTTGCTGTGTTTTCCTGGTCAATTCGTGCACCCACAGACTGCTCAACAACGAAATCTTGTAGACGTGTGTTGGTTTCTGTGCGTCTCCTCTTGCTTTGTGGGTTATCCTCTGGCTCTGCACACTGATCCCATAACGTACTGAACTCGGTTTCGGTGCGGAGGCCCTCGATACACTTTGTAGCGGCGTTCACCAGTTGGACAGCTGTGTGAAGATCCATATCTTTTGACTGGAGCAGTCTATTTGGTGCTTCAAACAGGGTCAGAATCTTGCTCATCAGAAGCGCAATAAATCTGAAACTGGGTTTGGAAATTGCGCGCAGCAGTCCCACTGCTTCCACTCTCACATCGGCTGGGAACAAGTGTGTGTCGAGTTCTGTTAGCAGCTGGGAAATGTTTTCATGTGCTTTGCTTATCACCTGCACTGTGGCCAAATGACCCGTCCAGCGTTGGTCAAGCAGACGTTTTAGCGTCTCCCCTTTATAATGAACAGCGACTGTGGGTCTTCTTATGAACTTGTACAACAGGTTACACACACTGAAGAAATCTATGACAGGCTGCTCTGCGGACATTGCCTGCACCACCACCAAATGGAGCTGATGATTGAAGCAGTGGACATAGGGGATTTCTCTCTTCAGTTCCTCTTGAAGGAGTTTCTGTACTCCACCATGTTTTCCCGACATCACGGAGGCCCCGTCGTACACTTGGCTAAGTATTTTGTCGGCGCTCAATCCAGCCTTAGTGAGTTCGGAAATAACGGTCTGTGTCAGAGTCTTGGCATCCCCCTCCTCTGCCGTGGCTATTGTCAAAAGCCGCTCTCTTATTTCACTGGTGTGTGCGTCAATAAACCGAAGAACAATTGAGATATTTTCCCGGCCGGTAGGATCCCTTGTTCCATCAACTTTGATCGAATAAAACTCATCCCCCACCTCTTCAACAATATGCTCCGTCACTAAGGTGCTCATCAATTCTATTATTTCGTTCTGTATGTCATGAGAGGTGTAGGTGGCCGTGCGGGGAATAGTTTCCATTATTTTGGCCAACTCTGCGTCTTTCTGCAAGGTATACAGAAACAGTGACAGGAACAGCCCACTGCCTGACTCTGACATGCTTTCGACTGAATCGTGGTCCCCTCTGAAAGGGAGTTGGTTGACAGCTAAAAATGCTGTCATGTCGACAATAGTAGACACGTAGTATCGGTTCCGAGCAAGCTGATCTGTGTGCACCAGCGTACTTATTTTCTGACCTCTTGCTTCTCGCATCTGTCTCTCCCTCCACAAAGTCTCGCATGAGATGTGTTCTTTTGATGCGGCATGCCTGAGCAGTCCTTTATCAGTCTCTAAAATCCAAAGACTCGTATCCGGCAGATGAACGAATCACTGATTCGAAGACTCTGTTGGCAGAAGAACGAGTCACTGATCTGAAGACACGGTCGTGAGGTGAACGATTCGTTCATCTGCCGGGTACGAGTCTTTGGATCATTTTCCACGTGACCTGCAGCAGCCTATGCAACAGTCCCGAGGTTGAGGCGGAGGCTGCTCGTAGTAGCAGGTGTGGTGACAGCGGCGATAGGACAGGTAAAGAAGAGCTGGATGCTGGTGGAGGCGAGGAGCAGGCGGAAGGTGTTGGCAGGTCAGAGTCAGAGGTAAAAGGCAAGGTCTCGGAGGAGAGGGCTAGTGGCGGCTGCGTTGTTACAGCTAGCGGTGGGAACTCAAATCCAGCTCCAGCAAGAGGCTCAGCCCGGTCAGGGTTTAAGCTAACTTTAGGCCTACTTACTGTAACTGCAGGGTTTTTTTCCGGATAAGTTCCATTCGTTTTTAACCAGCGTCTGATATCCATTTTCAAAAGCTACTAATTTGAATTTGCCGCTTAACGCTGTCGTTCCGTGTGACGCATTCTGAATAGTGATAGGTTTACACACATCACGTCAATCACAGTCTCTATTTTCTACACATTTTTTATTTAGTTTAACAATTATTTTTTGAGATTTGAAATAGTATCTGACATCATATATATCTTAGCTTAAAAAATAAAATAAAAAAGTAAAATACATTTTATTTTTACAAGGGCAAAGACATCAAATGAGCGGGGGCAAAGACACCAAATGGGCGGGCCCGGCCCGGTCTGGCCCGCCCTTGGCGCCGGGTCTGAGGATCAGTATGTAGGCTTTTTATGTTTTTTCATACGTGTTTATATATAACATTAGAATTAATTAAGGATTACTTATTACTTATTATTACCCCAATTTACTCATTTTTAATGAGTAAATGTTTTATATCTTATTTTATCTCTTATTATATACATACATGGTATTATATACATACATGGTCAAAAGTATGTGTAAAAGCCCAGAATATGTATTTTACACAATATGGGCCCTTTAAGTCATATAATCAGTAGAATGAAGTATGTAAGATGAGGTATAATTTTTGCCTAAAGTTGTATCATATTACTAACAGGCTCATTTGGTTTCATTGACTCTATTATAATTTGATAATGTTGTGGACAATCAATATTTCATTACTTAATTTGTTCGTATAGTAGAACAGCAGTCTGCATTGTGATTAAATACTTAGAGAGGAGCAGTCTGGGTAACATGTCGCCTGTGAGGTAGAAAAAAAGGGCCACTCAAAGGTCTGTACTCGTAAATCACACGCAAACACACATGCGAGAATGCAGTTATAGAAAAAACACACACAGCTACACATTCCATTTGGCAAGCGCATCTGCAGGTGGGAAGGTGATTACTCATCTCGTAACACAGGTCGGACAGCAGCATAAAGTCTGCGTTTAACTGTTAAACTTTAATGCTGGCTTCACAGGAAGGGCATAAAGAATAAAAAGTATACTCATGGTAGCCTACACTGTGCTGAAGGCTGAACACAGATATAATTTGGTTATTTGGGTGACTGCAGAACAAACATCAGCGCAGTTTGTAGTGCAAAACATTTCATTTCCAGGAGATATTTACCGGACTCAGTTTCGGGCAGATGTTTTTTTTTTTATTTCAGCACGAATAAAAAATGCATAGCACTACAGTGCAGAGGGAGGCAGAAAACCAAGTGTGCTTAAGTTAAACCCTCTACCTAAATATTGTTATAAAGTTTCAAAAAAAAAAAAAAAAAATTAAGATGGAGAAAATAATGGAGTCAATAAATCACCAATAACATTTAATAAATGTAACAAAAACACCAATATCGATATTTATATAAAAGCTTAAGATGTGTGAATGTGAGGTGGACGTTCTTTTCCTTATTCTTTGCCACAATAATTGAGAATGTAATATTAACTTATATCTCCGTTTCATTAGTGGCAGCAGAGTCACTAAAGAGAAGGTTATTATGGATGTTAGATGTACAAATAGGTACGGTCACAGACCAGAGTCAGTCTTTTGTTTTTTTTTTGGCAACAAAAGCACTTGTTGCTTAAGGTTGTTTTTCATTAATTGCAAATAAACATGTCGTATTTGAAATCAGTGTGAACCAGGGGCAGGGCCAGGGAACACTGGCCATGGCTGTAATCTGATTGGCCTCCGAAGTGGCCCTGTCCTTTCAGTAGTCATTTCTTTGTAATAGTCACGCACAAAACTATCCATAAATTAAATAAATAAAATGATTTTTTTTTCTTTCCATGGAAAAATGTCCAAATAATTTGTAATGATGTTTTGATTTGCTTAAAGCTATAGAGCTAACAGGAAAAATGGTATCACTTATTTATGCACTTTACTGAACCAGGAATTGTGCATGAATGTTAGGCATATAATTGCCCTCCTCTTTGAAAACTATAGCCCTTCAATATTATGGAGGACCATAGATGACTTAAGTATAAATAAATAAATACAGAAATAAATAAAAAAAGGAAATAAATACAGAAATAAATAAATAAATACAGAAATGTATAAATAAATGTCTTAAATATATATCCACATTTATTTATTTCCACATTTCTGTGTCTGTATGCTAATAAGAAAGGCGGGCCTAAGCGCATTCTCATGCAGGATTGGTCACAGGAGTGTAATGATCCAGCCCTTCTACTTCTGCCTTTCAATGCTGACTCGTGTCCAGAAGCTGTTTGCAGCATTGAGCCAGTTCACACTTAAAATGAATTAGTTCAAGCTCAGAGGGTTAGTTAAGGTTATTTTTTATTGGGATGATTTAGATGTCAGTAGTTCTGACTGTGAGCGCCACGTCTCTTGTTCTACTGAGCACAATGAGCGAGCCGAGAGGAGGAGGAGGAAACAGAAACTCCAGCTCGGTACAAACCACATGCAGCTTCTGATCTGATCATGAAGCCGCTGATCTCTGAGCAGATGTGACCAGAGAAGCTCTGTGTTTCCACTGTTTCCACTGTTCTACAAAGTCACTGAGCGGCTGATTCACGGTGACAAGCTCAGATCTCACTGCTTGTGTCTCTGAGCGAGTGTGTGGCGATGTGGGGGACGGAGCCCCGGGGCCTGTGTGTCATGTGTGTAGCTCAGCGGAGCAATCCTGATCGAGATTGAGGTTGGGACCTCCTACCTTATTCCGCCCCCCACATCGACACACTTGTGGCGCTTGGCTGAACGCTGCAAACAGCTTCTGGACACGAGTCAGTATTGAAAGGCAGAAGTAGAAGGGCTGGATCATTACACTCCTATGACCAATCCTGCATGAGACTGCGCTTAGGCCCGCCTTTCTAATTAGCATACGGACACAGAAATGTGGAAATAAATAAATGTGGAAATATATTTAAGACATTTATTTATACATTTCTGTATTTATTTCTGTATTTATTTAGACTTAAGTCATGTATGGTCCTCCATACAATATACCCCGATTTATAGAAATCCTAGATCAGCCACTGGTGTGAATAATTTCAACCAGACCAGTTAGACTGTTCAATATACTTGAGACTTGACGAATATTTATACTAAAAACAAATCCTCAATACGTAAATTGAAAACTTAGTTCAGATGCAATTGAATTTCCCAGTTTGTAAATGCTTATAAATTGTACATAAAATTAATTTCTAGAAGATATCTCAGCATTACTCAACTTAAATATAAAGATTATTTGCCTTTGCTACATTTAAAGCCATCACATCTCTGGGGATTTATTGTAAATGTTTACCATTTGAAACATATTTCTCAACATTTTATCTTAAGAACTTACAAATCTAAGTGGTGCTGTTCCTCTGGTTTCTCTGTGAGGCTCTAAAGAGTTTCAGAGCCACTCCTGGTATTTTCTTTTTTTGGGCCATTTTTTATGCATTGCTTCACTTTGCATCATAGCTTTTCAAAAGATCTTATCCCTCTACGTCATTTTTTATTTTCTTCTCCTACATATTTACCTTCATTGCTTCAATACAAATAAAGAAATTATTGAGTGTGCTAGTATCTACAAATTAGAGTTTACTGAAATGTTTGTTTGTATTAACTACCTTAATCAACATAGCCATTACCCTTTTCAGTCAAATACATGTGACTGGTATCCACACACACTCGTATCCACACAGACACACACACACACTGTATTGCTGCATCTTTTCGGCAATTAGAAAGCATTTTTTTTGCCAGACCCCAAAAATTAGCAGGCAGTCTTATAGTGTCATGTGGGGAAATTAAGATCTTATAAGAACCAATGGATGTGGCGTGCCTTTGTTTTGATCAGTTATTTACTTATGGTAATAATAATAATAATACAGATTATTATACCACCATTGATGATTAGGACGGAAGATGTCATGGCAGAATTAGAGATGTAAGGTTTTCAACAGTAAACATCCAACAAGCCTCATAATAAAATCGACGAGGGGATTGTGGAATGCAATTAAACAGATTTGTAATGTTTGCTGTCATTTGAGAAGAAAATAGGGCATCACAAGATGAGATATAATAAACTAAATATGCAAACATTTAAGCCACATGTCATGATTTTTATTGGACAATTTTGAATAATTACTGGAGCTTATAAAGCTTAGACTATTTATTAAAGCCGGCAGAGTCATCTTTCTTTATTAAGGAGCTGTCATTCAGTTTGAGTACGTATGAAAGACGTACACACTGTCTAGAATGAGGACAACTGGTGTTTTTTTTAATCTTTTTACTGTGAACAAATACTAACTGGATTTGAGACTCTGTCTCTACTTTCCCGATCTCTATATCTGTGGCACTTGTAAATCATTCAATCAGAGTAGGGTTAGATGTGTACATGATCCACCTATTTATATATATTTTTTCATTGAAGAGCTAAAAACTGGAGTTCCGGCAGTATAAGCAGATGTCAGTAGAATCATTTAAAACATTTTTTTTAAATCATCATGACTGTATTCATAGCTCAGGTTGTTCAACTAACAGAGCCTGTAGCAACTCCAAATGATTCACCGTAAATTACATTTCAACATTATCATATAAATAAACGTTTCACCAAGTGATTTAACTTTAAAACAATAACATTCAGTCTATTTATAGAAGGTTACAGTATATTTGCTGGATAAAACAGACAGTGACTGCTACTCCTATATATAGCAGGTGCTCTGAAAAACTGAACACGGTCACATAGATATCAAATAAAAACTAAACAGATTTTATGTGGCGTGGAATGCTCCTTTACAAATATTACTGTTCTTGCATCCATGGGTGTCACATATGATGAGTGGTCTCAAGTCAGTCACCCAAAATTAACATTTGGAAGAACAAGGTGAAAAGAAAGGAGGAGAAAGAGAAAGGGATTTCTGTGTGAGTTGTTTTTCTATGTGACTATCTATGACTCTAGCGCTCGTAAAAATGTTTTAACCCATATGAATTAATCAAATAATCCATGACATCAATTGTCACTTAAGAAAAACATACAGCACAGGCCTACTCTCAAAAGTCAATGTCCATGCATGACTAACCCTAACCCAATCCCTGATATAATTTGGTGCAATTGTTCTCGCTGTGTAATCCAGAGACCGTTAATGGAGGAAGAACTTACTCAGCACTGAGTTTAATCTCTTTAACTACAGTACACAATGTCTTAAACTTTGCTATTTTTCTGTGCTCTCAGCCTGGTCTAGACAATATGCCATAGATTTCAGTAAGTAGGAGCACGACAATCTGTTTAGGAAACCTTCAGGAAAATGTGCTGCTGCAATATGCCGTGGCTTACACATAAGCCTCCCTCCAGTAGTGATGGGAAGTTCGGATCTTTTTACCGTATCGGTTCTTTGAATCTCGTTCAGTAAAATGAACGAATATCTTTTTGAATCATTTGTTCGTTTCAACGGGGGGGGGGGGGGGCAAACGATCCAAAGACTCGTTGCTGGCTGTGGGCGCGGGGGGGGGGGGGGGGGGGGGGGGGGGAGTGCAAACGATCCAAAGACCCGGCAGATGACCGAATCGTTCAGAGTCTTCGGGTGACCGCGGTGCGGGCGGCGGACGGGGAAATCGCTCCCCGGAAAAGCAAGCCGAGCTCCGGGGCAGTGGGGCTCCAGAGCCCCCCGGTCACCTACATGCACATCTGCGAGATGGAGGTGTTCAGCATGGGGGTGTTCCTGCTGGGGACCGGAGCCTCCATACCGCTGCAAGTCCACCCGGACATGAACGGGGATCTACGTAGCTCCTGATCCCCACGCTGCCATCACATCCAGCTGGCCCGCCGCATCCGCGGACACAGAGCTTAAACTGCTGCTGATCCACTGACTATAACAACGCCGCATTCCTACACTTTTTTAAAAAGTCCATGCCTTGTGTTTATACTTACAATGACTTTGATTAAATTACTTAAATGCACACCGATTTGTTATTCTGGTTTCTGTAATGAGCAGTTAAACAAAAATGTTGGAAAGAATATTGTAAAG
>CM028865.1:20147435-20174723 GCA_016801935.1 Platichthys stellatus
CAAAAAGGTCCTTCGGTCCGGAGAATTTTATTGGTTGAAGTTTGCACTAAATATTACGAGAGTGAAGTAATTGTTTGTTTTAATTCCTGGTGGGTCTGTCTTGCATTTTAGAGTGGCATTACCTTATTAATACCAATTTAACCTTATCCACAAAAAGTGTAAAAATGCAACAACGGTAAGTGTCCCTTTAAAGCCTTAGGGAAGTAGAGCCAAAAGGTCCACAGTTAGCAAAGTACATGCAATGGAACCATGAGAAAGCAAACTCAAACAGAGGCGGGCAAAGAGATAAAGCACACATTTGCTCTTTTTCTGACCAACCTTGAATGATTGAGTGAATGATGTGTTAAATTTCAAGTTGATGGGCATATCGACTGCATATACCAGGTCAAATACAGATGAAAATGGAATATAACTAAGTTACTCAGTAATAGTCATTGTCTAAATTCCTGTTCACAACCATTAGCCACACAAACAAAACACAACACACTCTGTGCCTTTAGCAAGGAAATTATTTGACCTGTAATCAACTGTGACGGTGCGCACGGCGACCGTCACGGCAGCAATACACTGCCTGCTTACACAAGTTATTATCGCCAATGTTAAATGTTTGTGACGGTGCGCACGGCGACCGTCACGGCATTAATGCACTGCCCGTTTACAGGAATCATTACTAGGTTAACTTTGTGTTACATGTCTTGTCCGGGTCCGTTTACCGTGTTTGTTTAACCCATCCATTTTCATACAAACCTCTGTGCATAATCCAAAAACTTACTTCAATCATTACACCGCTACAGTTTAAATACCTTTTTACCCGTCAGTTTTCTGTTAAAATCATCACACCATTCAAAGTCTTGTATTATAAATGTTCCGTTTATTTAGTTTTAAATCTTACATTATTCAATTATACACAGCATACGTTTTACCGTGGTTCCGCGTCGCGTCTCTGTTCGTTTGTGTTGAAAGCGAGCAGACCGCGACGCGGAAGTAAATAGGCGTTCGACTTCCGGGTTAGCCGGAAGTGAACCAGCGGACTATTTTATTTTGTTAATGCTGTATATTATTAATTGGCTATGCCTTCAGGGAGCAATGGTATGATAGATATGTTGTAAATGTGTTTTTCAGACATAAGGATTTTTTGAGATAAGCTGTTAAAGCTTCTGGCATGGCCTTACCTGTGACACCCCTGTGTATAATGATATGTTGGACTCTTCCAATTGTGGGGGTGGAGCTAGGTGACATTTAAGCCAGGCAGTTCAGTCTGTAGGGGGGGGCAGCTAAGGAATGGACGTAAGTCTGAGAGCTCACCTGGTGAAGTGTTATTCTGAGAAGTATATTGATATTGTATTGGGCCCACGTGCCGCTTTATTTTCTTATTTGCAAGTGTTTGTTTTTTTCTTGCTCTTTTTTTTATTAATTATATATTTTCCTAGTTAATTCTGCCTTGTCTGCCTTAATATGGGACAATAAATAATCCCATTTTTACACCTTCATCGCTAAGTCTTCCTGAGAGTTTTTTTTCCACCACGCTCAAACCACTCCTTTACATCTCACCTTCAACATCAACATATAATCACAACTTATCAATATTTTAACAAAAGAATAAAGAGAGGTTAGAGGAAGGCCCAGTCACAGCAGGCTAAATACAACATTATAAATCATGTTTTGGACTTTATGAAACATCTACATATTTCTATAAACCTGTTGAGATTGGGACTACTTGGCAAAGTAGTCTGCAGTTTGTGAGCTAACAGTTAATATGCTACGTAGTTTTGATGCTAGTCCTAATAACAGGGCTCAACAGCATGGTTCATGATCCCCTTTATTTTCTGAATAGAGATTATGATTGTCAGCCATTGTATAATAAGCCTGGATGCCAGACGAACTTAGCCCCGCCCACAACATTTGAGGTTGGGAAGATCGGTCTGGAGTCGCTCCGTTTGGGAGAAATTATGCCCGGACAGAAAATGTTCGGACCAATCAGATTGTCAGGGCGGGCTTTATACGATGATTGACAGATGATCAACAGTAACGTAATCAACCACGTCATCAAAGTGCGCTTGGGTTGAATTCGTTATCAACAAACATGCCTGCCGGTGGAGAGCTGAGATGTGTAGATGCTGCCATTGAGTCTGTTTTAGAAGACATCGACAGCACATTCATTTTGAAAGAGGAACAGAGAATCCATGTTGAAGAACTTCTCCGCTGTTTGCTCCGTTAAATGTCGGGTGTCAAGGGTATATTACGTATTCTCCACTCAAGCCTATGTGGAGAATACGTAGCCCCCCCCTCTCTCTTTTTATCTTCATCACTGCTTGTGTGGCTGTAGTGGATGGGCAGAGGGGGACATTTAATTATGTCATTGGTAAAATTAAAACTCCAGGACAACAGAAGGGGAATTCAAAGTATGTGATGCATATTTGATCATTTACATCATATAAAATATGTCATTAAGATTAAGATTAAGATATATTTATTCATACCAAACACATGCACAGACATGCACAACACACCCATGCAATGGCAGGCAAATTCAACCTCTGCATTCAACCCATCTGTGTGCAGGACACACAGGGCAGTGAGCGACCATGTACGGCGCTCGGGGAGCAGATGTTGGGGGAGTAAGGTGCCTTGCTCAGGGGCACTAAACAGGGTAAGGAGACTCTTGGATTTTGGACAGATCAATCCAGGTTCGGCATTTGTTGTCTCTCCGTGGAGGTGAACCGGAGACGAACCAGAGACCTTCTCTGCCCATAGTCCAAGTTTCTGCCACTAGACCACCGCCTCTCCCATCATCAATATCGTTTAAAAACATTTTTCAGTGTGTTTCCTGTCGCGATACGCTCGCATCAAGCGAAAAAAATAGACTCAACGCCGAAACGATCGCTGCACGGTGCTAGGCAGCCTTGGCGCAGTGCGGCGCTTCAGCCTCCGGTGTGACCCACACAAAGGTTTAACATGGGAGTGGATGGGAGCCAGCAGTAAATAACTCACAATGCGTCGCTTAACATACGTCACATACTATGTTGCTCTGATTTGTTGTAGGTCTATCCAATTGAGACAAAAGGCTTTTTTTTTTTCTGGTTCGGTTGAAACCAGTTTACTCGTTTTACTCGAGGGATGGCAAGAGACATGTTGAGAGCTTCTCTTGAGTTGATGTCTGAAAGCAACTCAAAACGAGCTAGCTTCCCTCAAAGGTTAACACTCTCAAATGACAAATCAAATCACAGTGATCAAATTGGAATAAATAGATCTGTCTGCAAAAATTTGCTAAAAAGCTGTTGTGATCTTTAAACTTCAAATACAGTAACTATCTGAATTGAATGTCCTTCAAGAAAAAACGATTCTGAGAAGAGTTTCAACCACCAACCCCATGAGAAAAATGGCATTTGAGTTCATTTTGATTTGTCACAGTTTTAGAAATTGTGAGTCATTGCTGAGGCAAAATGGACAGTGTTTTTCTCCCAGACGTCATCCATCATATGCTTGTCATGGGCAAGAGTTCATGCACCATGTTGCTGGTGGAAAGGCTACCATCAAAGATTTATACCACTGACCTCTTTGAAATTGTCCCACAACCAAACATTGCTGCACACATTATTTAGCACAACCGTCACTTCCCATGGCAACAGAAAACAGAGAGATATAGAAGACAGGGAGAGAAATGAGAGGGAAATACCCATTTACAGGCATTTAAGCCTTTCAGTGATCATGACTGTGGTGGTTCCCATAAAGTTTGGGACATTAAACCTCCAAAGAGGCACTGAGGTGGGTGTCATCCCTGCTACATGCAAACCATTGTGACCCCAAATGCATCTCGGATGGATTGGGAAAACTAAAGTTGAGAGTAGCGTCCATGTTGTCATGGCAACCTGCATGCACAGACAGAAAAAAAGAAAGAAAGAAAGGAGAAGAGAGGCTTGGGTGTGAATGGATGAGCGCCCGATGTGTGGCGCCAGGCAGTCTGCCTGGTGGGGCAGACTGCCCCACCGGGGAGGGACAGGGAGGGAGCGAGGGAGGGAGGGAGCGGAGCGGCGAAGCGGCTCAGAGAGTGGAGGAATGTATGAGGCATAATAACACACAGCAGGGGAAGGAATGGAGAGGAGGCCTTGACAAATAAGCCGGTGCCCTAATGCAACCCTGTTGCCAGGGTCCAGGAAGTGTAATGATTTTATACGAAAACATAACAATTTATTCATTCAGATATTATAGGAGCTATTGTTATTATTAATACAATTTAAGGAGTGTAATAACAGACTATATAATAAACGCATCGCCGAGTTTCACTTTTTGTTATTTTTGATGCATTGAGCAGTTGGATGATTTCGACAATTCTCTGTGACATTTTGATTTTAATCTTCAAATTTTCCAAAGCGAGGTGAGACAGGTGTTTGTTTCCCCCTCTATAAGAAGATGGTTCGGCTCGGGATCATCAATACATGAGAGGCAGAGCGCATCAGTGACTCCGGCACTAAATATGCAATCAGACACGACTCAACGAGTGAATTGTGCAAATACAACATCACCTCTGACTGGGTCAATTAGAAAACCTCCAAGATCAGCCCCGTTTTCCTATCACTTGATCTCTCTCTCTCTCTCTCTCTCTCTCTCTCTCTCTCTCTCTCTCTCTCTCTCTCTCACACACACACACACAAGCATAAGCACAGCCAGCCCACCGCAGAGAATGAGACACGCCTTTTTCTTGGCTCCGTTGTTGGGTCGGTGGGCAGCGGGCTGCCAGTGATGTGATTGACCAGCTCCTCTCCCTGATCTGTCAGCCGACTCACTTGGCGCCTCCCTCCTCTCTATAAATATAGGACACCAGTTCATTCCTTTTAAAACGAGCGTGTTGAAATCAGAAGAACTCAGAGGATGTTTTAGCAGATTCGAAATCCGCCGTTAAATTTTTGTCGTACTCTCTCGGTAATTTGAGGCTATATTGTTGTGGCATCTGTCGTGTTTTCAGCGCCGTGGTATTATCCTGCCAGTCCTTTAAGATGAAGGCTGTTACTCCATTCCGCCCTCAGGACTCCTCCTCCACCGGCAGCCAGCTCTCCCTGCACTATCTGTCGAAGCAGAGCCTCAACATCGCTCGGTGCAGGATGGAGGAGGAGGACCTCTTCTGCCTGCAGTACGATATGAACGACTGCTACAGCCGACTGAAGCGCCTGGTGCCCACCATCCCGCAGGATAAGAAAGTCAGCAAAGTGGAAATCCTCCAGCATGTCATAGACTACATCCTGGACCTGCAGCTGGCCTTGGAGACGCACCCTTCCCTCCACAAACAGCAACTACAGTGGACAGGGACCTGCCCCGCGCCACCCTCCAACCCCAGCCGTACACCGCTGACGGTGCTCAACACTGACCACCACCAGGTGAGCTTTAACCAGAGGAGACCACTATGCTTTAGCCCAAAACTAGTCGGAACTTACCAGGGTTCACCTCCCTGTTTACCTGAGACAAAGCGCGTCATGCCCGTTATGTCTCGTTGTCCTTCCAGTGTAAAAGAACAAAAAAGAATCTGAATGCAATACGCGTACTTTATGATTTGCATTATAATAGCAGTATTTAAAGGCCCTACCTTATCCCAGGATTGGTGAAGTACCCGCAGCCTAACGATATAGTTAGCAAATTTTCTGCCGCTCTCCTAGATAATTTCTTTTGGAGGGATTTTGGCCTTGTCTTTATTTAGTTTCTCTATCGAAATATTTAAATGATTTGACATGTTTCTTCTTTTGTTTTCTATTCTTCTTTTGTAGAGGACGTCAATAGTCAAAAAGCCGGATGACTCGATTTTATGCCGCTGAGACAAGAGCACTGCATTGGTAAGTAGTTGATTTTAAAATAATATTAGTCATGTTTCTGGATTTTTCTCCTTATCAAACACATGTGGCCAGTAGTGAAACCAAAGGCCTCTCCATTTACTTGATTACACCTTCCTTGCTCTCTTATTCACTCTCGGCGTCCCCTAGTTCTATGCAAGTTGCTGTTCTGGCTTTAATGTCAGATTTATTGCACTAAATTTAAACCAATAATACCTGTGTGTGTGTGTGTGGGTGTGGGTGAAAGACACTTACATTCTCTCAGAGAATCTCGGCTGCCTCTCATCAGCCTTTCCCAATAGCCTGAGGAGCTGTGTTGCTGTTGTTTGACCTGGTTTGTTTTGGGTTGTTGATCAAGCGAGGCCTCTGTTTTGTTGGTGCCGCCAGTCAGTCTGGAGTTGTGCAGCTCAACCCCCCTCTTACCATCCTCCGATTCCCCCTCCACAGGTGTGCAGGCTTCACAGAGCTGCTCCAAAGCCAGCAAAGCTTCGCCAGGGACTCACACCCAACTGGAGGCACAATCACAAGGGGATTTCAAAACCGCTGGGAGGAACTAAACCCAAATAAAGTCACCATTCACATAAGAATGTTTTTGTTCCATTTAACAAGGGCTCACTGTGTAGAAACCTCCCTCTCCTCCCCCCTGTTTATTTTGCTCTAACTTTACTTCTTCTGACATACAGTTTTTCTAAAAGAGTGAAATTATTGAATCCCCCAGGCTCGGAAGTCGTCTGTCAAATGCTATAAAAACTGTTTGTAAATTGTGCTAAATGAAAAGCTAAAATTGACTCCAGTTTCAAGCCTAAACTGTGAATAATTATTGTATATGTTTTGTACATCTATTGTTTAAAATAGATGTTTTGTGTTGAACAGGGACTTCATCCCTGGAACCTTAAAATGTTTCATATTGTAAAGAAGAACGATTCTTATTCGAGACAATTAAGATTGTACATAAAGAGACTCAAATGTTCTATAAAAGTATGTGGAAGGAAGACTTATATGTTTAAAATAGATTATTGTAATTATAGGATATTTTTATTAAAACTTTTTGGTTATCATGTAAATATTATGTTTCCAAGGTTTTGCTCTGCCAGTGATGTCCTCACATGATGATATCAGTTAACTCTTTGCAGTTTAGTTGTATATGTAGCATGTCAGGCTCATTGCAGAGATTTTGAATGTGCACTGAAGCAGCCCTCCTTGTGTTATATGTGGTGGAGTTCAAAACAAGTATAATTTGCCTGCTCAGCTTTCTTTTCAGTTGTGTTGTACATTAACTATGGCAAGTGTGACCAGCTAAGAGTCAGTTTTTCTATTTGATCTTCAAACAAAAAAAGAGAAGAAAAGCCTCTATTTGATTCAAAAATTCAATCTGATTGCTGCAACACTTATACCGCAAGTATAACACATATAAATCACACAAAATAATGTCTGTTATATTTGTGCTGTTGGAGTTACTCCTTGAAAAGTTAATGATTGACCCCATGATATCATTAATGTTTTGGTTATGAACTCATGAAATATGTGAACAATGTAAGAATCTTTATGGACAACAAACACTGGAATTGATGCCGGCATTGTCTTTAAGTTGGTACGAACTGATTTCCCTGTAGGAGAGTCAGCAGCCATTGTTAATGTAAAGGAGGAAAATAATTCCAAATTTTTCATGACATTGAACACCGAATTTACCTCACCGCCCTCCTGCCAGTGTGAGAGGGCACTTGTACATTTCTGTCAGCTGCACTGTTGGACTTGACCTTCACTGGCTTGTGAGGATTTGTCAAAACAATTAAAGTTTCCAGGAAGAATTGTGTTGTCTCGAGGGGAATCTTTGTTTATTGCCTTCATTGACAGCGCTGTCACACGAAACAATGAGGAGAAAGAGGGAGGAGCGGGTTTAACACTGCATAATGTATTCTGTAGCTTCACAAAAAATAAAGGATGCATAGACTATATTAGAGTCTACTGTCAGTTCTCAAATCTATTAAAACAGGAGTTGGGTTGAAAGTCTCTTATGTTGTAGGGTTTTATTAATGCAATCACACATGACAACTGCTTCACACATAGTGAAGAGGTCAAATTCATGTGTAACTAAGTCAGGTTTCGTTCATTTCATCTTCACATTCAAGGGAAATTATTTGTTCTTCATTAATATTTTAATGTTCAAGGCACCTTCCTTTTTTCCAATTTGACATATAAAATGTTACAGCCCAAAACTAATTTTATTAAGCAAATTAAAAAAACATATAACCTCAACAAACCCAAAGGATATTTGGGATTCTCAACAGTAGCTTTGTCATCTCATATGGACGTTATAGAAGAGTCAAACAAGTACAATGTTAGCCACAATTACAATTATATTTCTGTGTAAACACTGAATATAGTAGAATAAAGGCACATGCCAATAATTCAAATAGAAATAGGTATCTCAGATGCTCTAAATATTTTAAGAAAAAAGAGACTTATAGGTTATAGCTATAATATATGTAGTTATATAATAACAGATTATCATTTTAATGATTTGTGTTTTTCATTTGTCACTAACATTAATTAAATCAAATAATACTGAAATAATTATGAGATTTATCCTGGAGTACTATTCCTGACAGCTTTCAGAAAACACTGTCCTAAAACAACACCTATATCAGTCTAACACTTGTTAGTTACATGTGTGTCCTTCTTATCGTCTTTCTTTCCCACAGAGGTGCAGTGTTTGCTCATACACACACTGACCCTAGTTTAGCTATCCTCACCTCAACCTGTTCCTGTTCACACCCTTCAGACATCCTGCTCCCTCCACTGTGGCCATCTGATGATAAGCAGGCGACACAGGGCACTGTGCTGGTTTGTAGTCCACAGTAAGGGCCTGGCCTCGCTGCGCTTCACAAGCACTGTGACCTTGTGAGTTTAACATGCGTGATATTTAAGAAGAAATATTTTTTTTTTTTGGCAGTAAATACATTTTTCATGGCTGGTAAACCAACCCGAAGGTTTTACTCAGTCAGCCCTGCTGACCCTCTTTTTTATTTGCATAGTGGGAAGTGGGTAATACTTTACCCACTTCTTTCCATAATGCCATTTGATTTATCACATAACAGTTGGAAGTATCAACGTTAAGTGCCATGTAAAGGTAAAAGAGTGAGATCTCACCATGATGAAACAATGATTTCTTATTTGCTTCAATTAAGGCTGGATTTATTTTTACTGTTAATTCTCTAAACTCATGATATTTCCGGTCTCATGATCAAATAAAATTCCTACTGTGGTAGCTGCCCTTCAGATACACTTTTCCATCTGCAGAAAATATATTGGATATTTTTATGAAAATTAATTTACATGCAACCAAGTAACATAATAAAAATATACATTTTGCATAGTAACTTCAACAGCCAGTCATACATTGATATTAACATTCACACGTGCTGTACAGTGTTTAGACAGAAATATGATCATATAACATGATGTCCCTCACAACTGCAGTGTTACAGCATTGACACAAGGAAGGAGCCTTCCATTACAGTTGTATAATATATACAGCTATAATTCTCTCTTTTAGTCAGAATAGAGACTGCTACCATCCCTAGATACATTATTCATCAGCTCTCCTATTATACTTTCCTGCTCTATGTTGACTAACAATTTCCTCTGTCGGCTTATAAGCCACCACTGTTGTGCCCCATCCTGTGTCTGTCCAACATTAGCACTGCAGGATTTTCCAAATAACCCCTGTTGTGAGTGAGGCAGTGCAGCGCAGCAGCAAGATGGAGGAGCACAGGGAAGGTGCGCAAAGGCTTCATCAGCAGTTTCTTTTAATTTGAGAAAAATGACAAACAGAAGTGATTCTTACCTGTGACCATCCTCTCCTCGTGTTTGTGCTCCCAGATCCAGATCCTGAGAAGGTATCTCATCCTTTTGATAAGGACGTCCAAATTACATCGGTCAACCTTTTCGCACACACAAGCCAGACATACTGGACCTGAGGTCATTCACTTGAAACGTTAGGGTTAGGATTAGCTTCATGATCACAGACTCACTATCTTAAAAAGAAGGGATTGACCAGGCTGCAAGTGAAGTTGTTTGCACAGGTCTCAATGAGTGTTGCATGACTCGTATTTGTTAGTTTGTGAGTGTTTCTGATTAAATCTTGCCGGCTCACACTACTGTCACAATTGTCTCCAAAAAAAAGGATCAATCAGCTTTTTCTACTGCAGCTCCATACAGAAGAAACACACCAACTCCTCCTTTCCACAAATCTGTACAAGGCAATGTTACACAAACACATAAAACAAGGATGCTCACCAGCGTCTGCCTTGAGTTAACCTTCTGCATATGTTAAACTGCAACAACAGGTTTAGCTGTGGAGTGTCACCCGACTCTCTGCCTGATTTAACTGCACATTACGTCGTTCCACGGGGGCCCATATCCCTGCATGTTAATCACTTCTCTTCCCGGGGTATGGAGAAATATATGGTGGGTGCTTGCAGAGGAACAGTGGAGGAGAAAAACGTTCTCACTCTTGGACACTACTTGATTACAGACTAATTGGTCTAGAGTGATTAAATATCTCATGCATCTCAGTAATTGCAGCTATTTAAAGCAGCTATTAGCTTAAAATGTCTGCCACCAACAGCCATTTCCTCATAACCAAATATGAGGAGCAGCAATTCACCTGTACAGCTCTGGGTGGAAAACAAGTCTTGCAGATTCATGGGAAGCAGCCAGATATAAATAAATTTGGCAATAAAATATATTTATAGTTTTATTTTCCCGCAAAGCAATTGAATACTTCATGTAATAGTTTGCCGTGCTTTTTAAATATGCAATGAAAATCTTCTAGCGATAATCTCTTTAAGTTTGATGCTGTTCCGATGTACAATTTTACTAATTTCAAATTAATCACAATTATGTTTTGCACATTTATAACGCATGTGTAATTATTTCTTCATTTGTATGTATTAATAATTTGTTATATTCTACTATATATACTATATATGGGAGGAATATTAAGAAACAATAATCCTACTGCGGATCCCTTATTTAAATTTACCAGCCTGACTCGACACTCAACAGTTAAAACACTCGAGAAAAAAGGTTAGGACACAATTTGGTACACCCATTAGTTCAGTTTCAATCGGGGCCTCTTGCAAATACAATTACAAATACTGACATGGGTGAAAGAGAGGAGGACTGAGTGAGACATGTAGTAAGAGCGGAGGAATCAGGATAGACACTGTGGGAGAGGTAGAAGGAGGAGGGAGGACTTGGCATCACCAGTGCCAACCGAGGCTCCCGGGAGACATGCGATGAATTACAGAAATGAGATCTCAGACAAATGCCAAGCTTTTCCAAAGAGCAACCAATGGCTGCAACCCTTCCCCAGAGAACACAGTGATTATAGAGAGGGAGTCGGGGGTCTGCCAAGCCCCTTAAAGGATCTGTGTGAGTCTGTGTAAAGTGTGTGTGTAGGGATGGCACCGGGACAACAGCCATGTCAGAGAACATGACCCCGAGGTGCAGCCATCAGACAGCCAATATGGCGAGTTAAATATCGCTGCTGCATCAGAGGGGGAAGGGCTCCAACTGCCTCCAATCAAACAGGTTTCTGTTCACCTAGTGAGCTTAATTAATGAGGCTTAGATTGCGCTTCTTTGCTCCAAAAGAGGGAACAATGTATCACATTTAGCCTACCAGTCATTACAGGTTCTCTTTGAGTCAGACAGTAATGCATTTTAACTAGACGCCTTCAGCTGTTTAACTCCACTTATTTAGCTCTTTTTTGTAAATGACAAATATCAAAACATGTTTTCTTTTAAAACACATCGTGACATTTCTCATCCAAGTATTTATACATATTTCTTATCAAATGAATCAAACAGGATGTAATAAGGGTTCAGTTATGTACTTCTATTTG
Organism: Platichthys stellatus; assembly: GCA_016801935.1. Taxonomy (NCBI): domain Eukaryota; kingdom Metazoa; phylum Chordata; class Actinopteri; order Pleuronectiformes; family Pleuronectidae; genus Platichthys; species Platichthys stellatus. The sequence goes on from CM028865.1 coordinate 20,159,166, forward strand.
TATTTGTATTAAATTTTATAAATAAAATGATACCAAAATTAAATATGGACAGACAGATTCATAATTATTTTTCCTGCTGTAATTGGTGGAGGCTGGAGCAATACGCTGCGTAAGAGGAAAAGTGGCTGACACGAAAAACTGTTCTTAGGAACCGCAAATATATATTGCGCGAAACATTATGGCAGGATTACATTAGGACGCAAACACTTTTTTTACAAACAAGGTTGTATATTTATTGATGCTGCGGTTTTTTAAGGCGATGGGCTATACAGTGCACAGATGTAACAACAATGATACTCTCATCTGTAGTTACATGATAATAAACATCTTATGTCGGCAGTCACAGTAAACTTGTTTTTCCAACATAAAACCAGATATTGATCTTTCACCATCCTTAAAGTCTAGATATAATCATGCAAAGTGTCATGGTGCTGCAGTCATATCAAGTTAATCCTGTATTATTTACCAGAAATTTTAAATTTTTGATACTTTCACTATCAACTAAAAAGTAAATTAACGTCTTAATTACAATGAATACCTACAAACCACAGACCAAAATTCTATCGAAACATATTTGCTGTTTCAGTTTATCTATTTTGACATGATTTCTACAAGACATTAAATCAGAGCAGTAAAGAACAATGCTCTTTGGGTTTAAGATGCATATACAGTTTATTTATCAGCATGATTGAATGGAGTATGAAGGATGAGAAAATTTCAGCAAGATAACCAATTCAATTTATTGTTTTATGATGATGAGCTTAAAAAAAAAGGAGATGGAAAGGGAGATAAGGGTGCAGGCCCATATCTCCCTTATCTCCACTCATCTGGTGCACATCATCCCCAGAGGTCATCAACAAATACATTGTTGAATTTGTATTTCTCTTTTGATGTACAGTAAATGCAGTCTAACTTACATTTATTATGTATTAGGTTAGGTGCACAAATTTAACAGCTTTGAAAATAGTATGTCAACATTTACAAAAAGACAATTAAATGCACAGAACTCTGGTGGTTGAGTTAGTTGAGAATAATTGTTTGTCAAAGTAATGACAAGTGATGCACTGTAGTCCAGACAGTTTACTGTAGAGTTGACTGAAGAGTTTTGAAAATATGAGCTCAATACTGAGGTAAGCAATTATTTTAAAAAGCTGTAATTTGATGATTAATGTTGGTTGTCTACATTCTAGCATCTGTTATCAAGATTTAGAGTGTTGTTGTCCATATAAATAATGTTTTAATTAATGGACAAATCAAGCAAAGAAAAATAATAAATTAGTAAATATATACTGTGAGTATATGAACGTTTATAGATAGACATACAGACAGACAGGCACACAGATAAACTAAATTGTCCCTTAGTGGGAATCCCAGTTAAAAATGGAAAATGGGGATTTTATTACAGCGACTGCCTGAAGGTAAACTACATGAGACTAAGCACATTGGAGTCTGAGATGACAAATGGAGATGTTAAATAACTGCATTACTGCCATTATATTTGGAAATGGAAGAAAATGTATTTAATGGCAGTACAATGTCTCAGCTTCATACAGCTTTGCAGCCAGCTACAGATATACGTTCTGATGTACCCCATTCACAATTTCAATAGGAAATCCTTTGCTTGCATTTGCAGCATTCTTTATTTGTGTTATCTGACTGAGCTTTGGGGCTGAAATTAAACTGAAAGTAGAGACAATATGGGGAGATTGGACAAAAAGTCCCAAAAGCTCTCCAAGACTTTGTTCTATGACATGTATAAACATTAATAATTTGTGTTTTGTTTTTTGGACAGCAAGTTGGATTAGCAACATAAAATAACTTACATTATACCTTGCTCAATTAAGAGTCTAGAATTGAAAGAGTCTCGTAATTGTGGTAACTGACATTACAGGTGAGCACAGAGGATCTTTCATTCTTCACCGGAGGCTCACTGAATATCTCTGATTCTTTACTGCTATATATAAGGCAGCTCACTCTGTAAAAGAAGTATTATTTTTTAGTTGATATGGAATCTTAATTAATGCCAAATGAATAAATTAACTTCAGAGACAGGCTTGATTAATATTGTTATCTCAACTGTTGCTGGTGATGTTTAGGATCATCGTGTTCTGAATGCCAATGACTTCAGATTGTAACAAGATATGATTTTAATCTAAATGAGATCTCAGTATTTTTTTCTGCCCAGGTCTTCCTCTCATTTGCACAAGTCCAAAACAACAACAAACAATAGCAAAAATATTATGGAAAAAGAATAGAAGATGACGGTAGCCACCTGTGAAGAAGGCCTCGTCTTCATTGCATGAACGTGAGGGGACTTGTCCATTCGCAAATGGCTAGTAGCCGCGTAACTCCGCTAGTCATATTTCCACCAAGAGTTGATCCTGAGATGTGTGTGAAGGGTTTTAATTTGAGCTGCAGGTAAGCAAAGAGAACTGTGTTAAGAATGAAACAAGTGACTCCAGCAAAGAGAAAATGTGGGTTACCTGGTGTAAATGACTGAAAATGTGAGGCTTCCACGTCTTATTGTATATTTAGAAAAAAAGAAACATTTGTGGAGGAGGCCTTATGAACGAATAGCAGAAACTTTGTAACATACACAATACTGAAAGCTTATAAATATTCATTGAACAATACGAATGTAAATGTGTGTTGGTTTGTAAGGCTTTTTCAGTCTGGTAAACAACTATAACCTTGAACAAAGAGAAAGTCAGATCCCCACGGTCTCAGTTCATTTGAAATAAAGTTCCATATTTATGTCTGTCTGTTCTGTTTCCATTACTCTGTTTGTTTAATGTCAGTTTATTTTTATAGTAATGATTTCTGGTGCACAGCAGCTGAAAAAGCTCCAACATGCTGAGCTGAAATTCAGCATAAAACTAAATCAAAATGAAATAGCACAACCTGTACTCCTGCTCCCTCCATATGTTTCCATGTAGATATTAAGCCATCGATTATGGAAACGCTGTCATCTAGTTGGCAGCGATTAGGCTGCAGACTTTGGCACCCAGTCAACAACAAATTCACATGCTAATGTCTTCCAAATCAGGTCTCGCCCCCAAACTGGTTCCCCTTATTGACTTGATTTCCTGATTGGATAGATGGCCACCTTTCAATATCACAGATGTCTGTTTGTGTCACAGGGTTGTGTGTGTGTGTGTAGGGGGTGGGGCTCCCAGGCTTATAAATAAACAACCAAAATCATCTAGATAAACAAAAACAATATCTGGCGTCTGAACCTTGGCGACGATCTATTATGGGCATTACTGTCACATCATGTTCTACAGTCGGCTTTTAATTGCTCTTATTTGCTATTGAGAATGGGGGGAACACAGACACTGTATCAGTTGCTCTTAATTGATTCGTCTTTGTGCTTGCCAAGACCGCAGTCAATACAGTCGAGGGCAATGAAACTCGTCAATGTGGAGTTAGTAGCGAAGGCGCAAGCACTGAGGACAAAACAGCTGCAGCTTGTGCAAAGGGAATGGAGAAAAAAATCTGAATTTCTATTTCTCTCCTCCTCCTCCTCATCCACCAGGCACATCTCTCCCTCTTGCTCTGCTTTCTCTCCACTCTATCCTCTCTCCATTTTTGTGCCTGCAGCAGTCTTGCTCAGGGGAGTTTTCTCTGCAGTTTTGCGAGGAGAATGTCAGTCTTATGTAGTTGGGAGTGTGTGTGCTACTACTACTACTAAGTGTGTATGAGTCCGCAGAACAAGGCATTCTAGGACCATCACTGTCTCTCTTAGCTTTTTGAGCTTTTACGAGCAATAGATTCGGGAATGACTACAGCAGCACACACACACACACACACACGCACACACACACACACACACACACACACACACACTATACACTATATACATATACACTATAAATCTTATATGTACTTACTTATCTCTCTCTCTATACACTGCCGGGGATCTAAAGGAATGAGTTTACGTCATAGCAAGAGAGAAAGGCAGGTTCTAGAATGACAGAAGAGTTAGTTATGAGGCATGAAAACAAACACGAAACAGAATGATAACTTCTAACCAAAGACGTTTTTAATTCAAATAGAGGTAATATTTAACTATCAGTTATTCAGAGGAAGTAAAATTGCAATAGATATTACCGGAAACTAAAATCAAACAAACAGGATTGAAATGTTGAAATAATACAATTTAATGAGGAATATACATTCAGTGAAAGGTGAGCAGTTAAAGTAATAATTAAATTAGACAAAAAAGGGAAATATATTCAAACATTTGTGTATTAAGTTTACTTGTATCATGCTTTTAATCTTTTTATTAATTTCTTAAAGGGGACATATTATAAAAATTCCACTTTTGTAGTGCTTCTACACATTACTTTGGGTATCTGGCATGTATACCATCCCAAAAACTCTGGAGAAAAACAACTCCCGCGATTTGTTGTGGTTCCTCTATTTCAGAAACTATGTGCTAGAGTGCGTCCAATGGAATTACGACCGAAATAGACGTCATAGTCATGCCCATTTAGTACAATCCCCCATAGCTCTATGCACTCCCCCACTACCACTCGACCCACCCCTAGATAGACCCTCCCACTTTATAGACGGTCGGTCCATCGGTGTCCAGCCGCCATTTCATTCTTGTAAGCCTTGGAAACACTTGGATAAGCTAACTAGCAGCATGAATCGATTTCGACAACCGAGATGCTCAGTGGTCGGCTGCACAAATGTCTTCATGTGACTCCAGCTTCAGAAGACACAAGATTGAGGGGATAGGGAGAGACTTTAAAGGAGTTTTCATGTTCGACTATTAATAACGTTATTGAACAATTAATCAAGGACGGCTGGCGAGTCTTAGCGAGAAGATGGCGTCGGAGTCCACGGTGAACCCTGTTCGCACGGCAGGTTCGTGAGTGTTGTGCTCTCAACGCTCTTTTCCCCCCCCTCCGCTCGAGGGGGGGAAAAAAAAATTAAAATAAACAAAAAACAAAAGCTGTAAACTGAACAAGGAAACCTTTAACTTGGTGCATTCTCAAAAATATTGATGCATTAATAACTTGAACGTGATGAGTGTGGAGGGACGACACTCCGACACAGTGCAAACCAACTCACCGTTATACAACATTGGTCCGTAGAGGAAACTCTGTATTCACACTTTCTGTTTCCACTGTTCAACATTCATCACCTGGTTCTCCTCTTCTTCTCCCTCATCTCTGCTTCACGTGTGTCAGTGTGTGAGTGTGTGGGTGCGGGTGCCAGCGCAGGGCCTGTGTTTGTGTGTTTGTGTGTAGGAGATGAGATGAGGAAGGAACACTACTCGATCATATCCAGAGCTGAATGTTTGGTGCACCGGTGTGACCAAGGAAACACTGAAACACTGCTTAAACACTTACAGGTCTTTCATTCATTTAGGAACCTTTATAAGCAAAATAAACTGTTCAAACACACCCTTGGTCTGCTTTAACACATCACGAAGTGAAAAAGTTCAGGATTTATCCATTATTTTACAAAGAGAGAATAAAAAATGCTTACATTGGCTAGCCACCTTTTAAATCTTCCAATTGGCAAATAGTGATAGAAACACTAAAGAGCAAGATACACTGACTTTCTCATGACATCATTATTTTTTTCAGACTTGCAAAGCTGTACCAGTAGTGCTCTTTGACAGAATATCCAAAGAGAAATACATTGGAAGACTCCTCTAACCTTTCATGCATCTACAGTGTACACTGTTAATCTTTGCTGTATTTTTATAGTTAAACACCACAAAATACACAGTAAAAATACCATGAAACATATTTACAGTTGCTAACCACAATTTGCATTGCTAGGCGAGCAAAAATGATATTACAGTAAAATGTACACATTTCCCATTAATTCAGGATGTTTCCTAGCAATGGAAATGATCAGAATGTCTTCAGGACAAAGGGCAGTGAAAATATGATGTGGTCTTGTGTCTCACTTTCCCCCTAAGCTTGGGTAAAGTGAGACAGACAGCGAAATCAAGGGGGTAAAGTTATCCACTTACTTATTCCACTATAAAACTACCACAACAACACATGTTGTAATAGTTAAAATCCTGACAGCTAGATTGACAACCACTAATATCGGACTATCAACAGAATCATGGGGGATTGGTCAATTAAGCACATTTATGATTATTATTATTCATGTGATCTCTTGCACACCCTAGCTTACTTGCACATTGTTTCTCTGTCCATTGGCAGGGACAGGGATATTGTTTTTCTCTGCTTATTCAAATGCCAGTTCGCGGCACTTAACTGGAGCAAGGCCATGGAACTGGTCAGCTAGTTGTTTCAAGTGTTTGGCAAGCTCCTCCTCCATCTCATCTGTGAATATTCTCTTTACCTCAGCTACTACACCCCAGGCTACTGATTTTATTTCCCCTGTCTCTTTTTTCTTTATGAATCTTTTGAGGGTTGTCTTGTCAATATTTCTATCACTTCCAGCTTTTCTTAAGGACTTCTTTCCTTGCATGACCTCAGCGGCTGCACTCTCCATCTCTGCGAGGGGTGTTTGGCCCCAGGTTGTCTTCCTGGTGTAGTTTCTTGGCATGATCGCTTTTCTACAATGTTTATTACATAAAAATAAAACATATGTAATGTAATATTACACTAAAATATGTTTAAGACTAAACTTAACTTGTGCTTCATGTCTCACTTTACCCCACAACATTTGTCTAACTTTACCCCACAGCCACCATTTTAGATAAAACAACATCTCTTAGCAATTCTGGCTAATCTTCAGCTAGCATCAATCACATGGTTGTATATGTTGGAAGTTCATCATCATGTATGATATAGGTTTTTCTACCTGATTCAATTTGTTTTGACACATCAGTTGATAAAGTTCAAAGCAAGAAAATGTACTTTTACATGCAAAAAACACACAGCACAAACTTCTCCTTCATGGCAAGGGGGGAATAGGAGGGGCTTGAAAACATAATGGTCACATGAACACAAATGTGTTCTGTTGCCTAGATACAGGGGGTGTCTCACATTAGCCGATGTCTCACATTACCCCGCTCTCCCCTAACTTACAATTTTTATGGATATTGCGGCATTAAGACATTTGCGAAAGTATATTGTATCATAAATATATATAACAACACATTTGTCTTCATTAAAGTAAGCATGTTTCCTGTAAGTACATGTGTACCAGAAAATAAAAGCAAATATGTGTTGTTTTTTTCAGTTTACATCAGCAAAAGGAAGAGACAGACTAAGTAAAAATAGAGGGATAAAATGCTATTGTGTCAAATGTTGGAAGCTAAGCATTGCTGTGACATATGTATTTTCTTGCACAAAAGGAAACTATTTATACCCAATCATATTCTTATTGTTCCAAACAAAGCTTACAAATGGGAAAGCACTCTTATCGCACATGAAATAAAATGCTGTGAAATGAACAGGTGCATAGGTGAAAAAAGATCAATATATCAAGGCTTGATGAAATAATTTCTCTACCTGTCCCGGATAATAATTCATTATGTTAATCACAAGCGCGATTAATCATTTTCTCATTTGAACTGTCAGGATATGATTGCTGTAGAAGAATATTGTTTGATGTTCAGCGAAAAATACTCAGCTTTTGTCATTCATCCCCAAAAAATGCTTAACATCATTCAGTTATTTGTATGATATAAACTATAACAATGAAAAGCCTTCTCACATATTAATGTATTAAAGAAAAAAGTGATGATAAATGCATTTGCACCAGTAACACACTCTGGCTCTTAGATCCTGATGGTGCCGTAAAACAGCAGAGAGTGTGTGTCTGCATATACTGTATGTGATTTCCTGTTTGTGTGTGTGTGTATGTGTGTTGGCACCAGGCTCATATATTGTGATTGTCTCATTGTGAAAATGGCCCACTGGGGCAGCCAGGCTGTTCCTGTGCCCATAAAAAGGAGACAGGAATGTCTGGTGGGATGAAGGAGGCTGCAGAGACACACACACTTTCTTGAGAGGAGCAGATGTAAGACATACGAAATTAACAGCAAAAAGGCACACAAAAAAGAAAGCACATCGAAAGATAAACCCACATTTATGTAAACCTGTATGGATTAACTTAACTCCACTTTACACAGTCAGAACAGACAAACAGACAAACACACAACACAGCAGCAGCAGGCGAGGTGGTGGAGGCGTTATCGGTCCATATCTGTGCTTGGAGCCACAGCAGTCTCCAAGGCTGCTATCAGCTCCCCCATTATCTCTGTCTGAGAGTGTGGAAGAGGAGGAGGGGAGGAGGACAACGATGAAGTCTGCCTCCCCCACCCTCCATCAACCAGCTCTCCTCATTGCTTCTGTACACACACATACACACGCACACACATATTCGCACACACTCAGCACTAACTCATTAAGAAGGTGGAAATGAAATATCTGTCCCCTGAGAAACAGAGCTTTGCTGCTGTCGCACAAGTTTGGTGACTGCAATGGGCATCAAATTATAAATCTACAGTCAGACAGAGGGGAGGATGTGGGAGAGGAAAAGAAGAAGAATGAGGAGGGCTGAAGGAATATGACAGAGGATGTGAGAGACAGAGTGACAGAGTAGGGGGAGGAAAGAGAGGGAGCAGCCTCTTGCTGCAGCCCTTCTACCTCATTAACTTAATGGTCTCTGTGGATGTTGAAGGGCTGAGCAAGGATGGTGGCAACAGAAGAGAAGTAATTAAATATACAAACACATGTTTATGTTTATTGTTGACATTTCATTTTTTCATGAAAACAAATGCTTGTTGATATCAAAGGTTCTGAGAGGTGCAATGTTAAGAATAATAGAGGATTCATTACAAAAGGGAAACATTTCCTGTATTCTATTGTTATATTTTTTATATTTCTCAATGGTCAATTTTTCAATTTTGAGAAACTAAAGCTTTGGTTTTTTTTCTGGTCAGAATTAGTTTATGTCTCCAAAAACAAGGATGGTGTAATTAACGCAATCAATTAATATTATTTGTGTTTGTATTTGAGTTAATAATCAAATCAAACATCCTGTCACTGATGGAAAGGCCAAAGGGATGTTGGTTTCGGGGGACCGCATGTCAGTCCCTCCACCCTTCCCCTGATGCTCCATTCTACAGCTCTGTAAGATTAGCTAAGTACCATCAATGCTTATTTGTGCTGATACAACCAAAACTTTTATTGAGACGACGGCGGAAAAGGTAGATAACAACACACAGTAAAAACTGTATGGGGAATGGAAGAAAGAGTCTTGATTGGGAAGACTGCATTCTTCTTTTGCACACGAAAAGCCTCAAAATATTGGCCATTTTCCCAGGAGCCTCATTTATATAATAAATAGTTGATGGGCTCCAAGATAGCTTTTTACACAGAACCACAATCTTTTTCTAAAGCTAATCAAGATGCTTAACTGCATGTTTAATTGTAACCTTGCTGAGGATGGCCCAGTGTGCTACTGGTGCACTGTGTGTTAGGATCTGAAACTGTTGTGAAAATGAGTGACCCACGGATAGATGAGGTAGACAGACCAAAGATGCAATGCAGAGAATTCAAATACCTAAGTTGTTAAGTTGGTAATTGTGTCAGGAGCTTTAACAACAACAGCAAAAAATGTAAAGTACCAAAGCATGCATTAGGCCATTGTGGAAATCATGTTTGTGTTTAAGGTAAATTGACACCGGCGTTGGTGCATGTGACCAAAAGATCTAGAATCTTGTTGTGTTTCCTAATTGACATTGATGTCTGTGTCGTCTACGTGTATGGCTCTTTTTAGTTTTTTCAGTTTTGAATCCGTCATGTTAGAAATTTCCAAATCCTCCAAGTGAATCCTCTGGAGAATCTCCAGTGGTATTTTCACATAGGCTCACTAGGTCATTAGTAGACATTCGCGTTCTTGCATACAACCCCTCCAGATAAATTCAGTAGATAATCAAGAGGTCAGTGCAGGTCTAAAAGCAGCTCTGGATACCACCAAAGGGCAGAGAGCTGCAGTATTTTTTGTTGTTGCAGAGGCTGCTTTTGTCTAGGAGGGACCATGACCTTATGTAAGACTATTAAATAGGATTTACCACAAAAGGAAGCGGGTCATGAAAGCATTTAGGTCAAGAATTTCCGAGGTTTATTGATTAACTCATTTTGCAGTAATTTAGCTGAATATTATTCCGCAGCACTTTTCTTTTCTTATGCAAAATTTGGGGTGAACTGTCAAGGGCATTCAATGGCAGTGTAACTGAAGGTTAGTTGAACAACTGAAGTGCACACTTGTTCACTCTGTTGTGTTGAGAAATGTTGACCAGTAGTGCCATAAATATGGTGCAATGTCACCAAACACCACCAGCCTGATCCCAAAATACTAATATGACTAGAAGTGATATGTTTCTATTTTGGAGTTGTATATGTGAGTGCTACATTCTCATAATTCATCATTCACATACTCCACTTTCACAAACTGCCTCAGAGATATAAAACCCTGGATGCAAAATTACTTTCTCAAACTCAACAGCGACAAATCTGAAATCCTCATCATCGGCCCCAAATCAATTCCCAGCTCTTGCCACAATTTCTCCCTCTCCATTGACGGTATCAGTGTTCCCACATCCACACTAATCTGTAACCTCTGTGTCATCTTCGAACCCAACCCTCTCCTTTGAGCACCACGTCAACCACATCACAAAAAAAGCCTTCTTCCACCTAAAACATTTCCTGAATACGCCCCTCCCTATCCACCTCAGCTGCTTAAACACTCATCCACGCCCTCACCACCTCACGACTGAATAACTGCAATATCAACCTTTACGGCACATCCACCAAAATTATCAACAAATTACAATATGTCCAAAACTCAGCTGCCCATCTGCTCACCCAGTCCCACACCTGAGACCGCATCAGCCCCGTTTAAAAGCCCCTTTAAAACCTTCAATGGCTCCACATACAACAAAGAATACAGTTCTCCTCATCACATCCAAAACCCTCCACTAACTCGCCCCCTCTTACCTCTCTGACCTCCTGCACTGGTACAATCCCACCCGCAACCTCAGATCCACCAACACCAACCTCCTCACCCCTCTTACCTTGTCCAAGCACTGATACTGGGGGGACAGGAACCTTCTCCATCGCTGCCCCCTCCCTCTGGAACTCTCTCCCCCAACACCTTAGACATTCTCCCTCACTCACATCCTTCACGAATTGACTCAAAACTCACCTTTTTAAAGTTATTTATTTATGTATTATAATTATTTTTAACTGCTATAATGATACCTTATTGTAATTGTTTTTTATTGTCACTGTTTATACCATGCTTAGTGCCTTTGAGTACCTTAAAAGTGCTATACAAATAAAATGTATTATTATTATTATAATTTCAGCACCCGTTATTCAAATCCTTCCTTTCAATTTTGCCAGTCACTTTTTATACATCATCCGTAATTATCTTGAGAATATCCACTATATATCCACTATCCACACAATAACTCAAGGACCTGTAAATCTCTTCAATACACATGTGGTGTTTGTGATTGTGTTTGGTAGTTTGTGGCTGTGTTCTTCCCATTCCCTTCTGTGTTCCCCTGTGTGTGTGTGTGGCAGGGGGTGTGGCTGGCTGGTGGGTGCAGCAGGACGAGGCACACCTGCATCCAATCCTCCTCATCATCCTCCTCCTTTTTAAGCCTGGGCGTCTCAGCACCTCGACGCCAGATTATTCCGTCCAATACGGTAGTAAGAGATGAGCAGGAAACTCTCGACTTCCTTATCATTTGGATGTAAGCTAACCTCGTGACTTTCTTCACCCAGGACTCTCGTGTGCCTCGTCGCTCGGCTCTTCATCCTCCACGTTGCCAGGATCTACAAGCCAGCCAGCACCCTGCTACTCCTGCCTTCGTTTTCCTATCCAACCACTCCTTGTCTGCTTTGGGGTCCGAACCTTCACTTAGACATAACAGAATAATCTGGCCAAAACATGGACGCCGCAGACTTGGAGAGATTCAGACTGGCGCTTTCCTCCCAAGGGATTCGAGTGGGGCAGCACGAGGCAGCCTTAAACGAGATGACGGAAACGCTTTTCTTTTTCAGTGTAACCTCGTTTTTGAACAGCAGCCCCTAACTTACGCTACAGACAAGTCGCGGATAGCTTTTGTTATGCCGCGGCTTGAGCTGTAGCTCTCTCTTTTAGTAATTCTCCGGTTTGTTTTTCTTATTTCGCCTTCTCCGAGGAGTTCCTTAAAGTGTTTGATCACCCGCTGCGTAGCAAAGAGGCTAGCAGCCGGCTCCTTTCGCTACGGCAGGGAGAAAACTCCGTAGCTAAGCACTCAGTGAATTTCCGGATTCTAGCTATTGAGGCCGGGTGGGATGAGAGAGCGCTGCAGGGGGTTTTTCTCCGGGGATTAAGAGAGGAGTTAAGGCACGAATTGGCCGCTCGGGACGAGACCTCATCACTAGATGAGTTAATTTCGTTAGCTATTCGTTTAGATTCTCGTCTCCACGAGCGGCGCAGGGAGAGATTAGGGAAAGTTAGTCACACCCCTCCCGTGACTCGGAATATGAATCCTCCTCAGTGGGGGCTTGTGCCTCCTCAATCTACATCTTCATGTCCCGACAGGAGGCTTTCGCGGACTGCTCTTCCTCTCTCCGGTCCCAATGAACCCATGCAGCTTGGAAGGACCAGACTCACTCCACGGGAGCGTCAACGTCGCCAGCGCCATGGTCTCTGCCTTAACTGCGGGCAGGATGGACATCTGCAGATGCACTGCCCGCTTTTGTCAAAAGGGGGGGCTCACCAATCACTGGAGGAGCATTGGTGAGCCAGACCTATGTTTGTTCGTCTCCTTCTCGTTTGACTATTAAAGGGACTGTTTCATGGGATCAGTCCTCCCGTTCCCTGTCCATTTTAGTGGACTCAGGGGCTGATGATAATTTTATTGACTCAAGTTTTGCATCTCAGGCAAAGATCCCCTGCCAGCTCCTTTCTCACCCTAAGAGGCATTTTGCTTTAGATGGCAGGCTGTTGGCTCAGGTCACCCACCGCACGGCGCCTGTTAACCTGATGCTATCCGGTAACCACTGGGAGGTTATTTCCTTTTTTCTAATTCCTTCGCCGGCTTCCCCAGTGGTGCTAGGGCTTCCTTGGTTGAAATTGCGTAACCCTCAGATTGACTGGTCCTCCGTCTCCATTATCAACTAGAGTCTGTTCTGTCATTCTCATTGTTTACATTCCGCCATCCCGTCAACCTTATCTTCCAAACCGTTACCCCCCAAACCAGTGGACGTCAGCTCTGTGCCTTCAGTCTATCATCACCTCCGGGAGGTGTTTAGCAAGGACCGCGCTCTGTCTCTTCCCCTTCACAGACCCTATGACTGCTCCATTGACTTAATTCCAGACGCTCCCTATCCTTCCAGTAAACTGTATAATGTATGTAAGCCGGAGAGAGTGGCCATGGAAACTTATATTACTGACTCCTTGGCCACTGGACTAATTCGACCTTCGTCTTCTCCGCTAGGGGCAGGGTTTTTCTTCGTGGAGAAAAAGGATAAATCACTGCGCCCCTGTATTGATTTTCGGGGTCTCAATGACATTACTGTTAGGAATAGATATCCACTCCCGCTCATAGACTCGGCGTTCGGACCTCTTCATGAGGCTTCTATTTTTACGAAGTTGGACCTACGAAACGCATATCACCTGGTGATAATCAAGAAGGGGGACGAGTGGAAGTCTGGGTTTAACACCCCTCTGGGAGATTTCAAGTACATGGTGATGCCCTTTGGTCTCACAAATGCACCTGCGGTTTTTCAAAACCTGATCAATGACGTGCTAAGAGACATGTTGAACTGTTTTGTGTTTGTTTATTTAGACGACATTTAGATTTTCTCCCACAATCTCCAGGAGCATGTGCAACATGTTAGTTTATTCCTTAAAAGACTCCTGGAGAATCGTTTATATGTGAAGGCGGAGAAGTATGAATTTCATGTATCTTCTGTTAGTTTTTTGGGTTTCATTGTGGAGAAGGGGCAAATTAAGACCGACCCTGCCAAGGTTAAGGCAGTGGCCGACTGGCCTACTCCCACATCAAGGAAGCAGCTGCAGAGGTTTCTCGGGTTTGCCAATTTCTACCGCAGGTTTATCTGGAACTATAGCAGAGTTGCCACACCCCTTACGCAATTAACTTCTGTTAAAGTGCCATTTGTGTGGTCCCCAGTGGCCGAGGCTTCTTTTGTGAAATTGAAATTGTTATTTGCTTCTGCAACTGTCCTTATTCACCCTGACCCCGCGCTACAGTTTGGAGGTGGATGCTTCTGACTCCGGGAGGGGAGCTGTGCTGTCGCAGCGCTCCTCGGCTGATCAGAAGCAGCACCCGTGTGCTTTTTCTCCCGCGAGCTCTCTCCAGCAGAAAGGAATTATGACGTGGGGAATCGGGAGCTGCTGGCGGTCGTCCTAGCTCTGCAGGAGTGGAGGCACTGGCTTGAGGGATCCACTCATCCGTTCATTGTATGGTCAGATCACAAGAACCTCTCCTACCTACGATCAGCTCGGAGGCTCAACTCACGCCAGGCCCGGTGGGCCCTGTTCTTGGGGCGATTTCAATTCACCCTCACCTATCGCCCAGGATCCAAGAACGTCAAACCGGACGCCAGTTTGCTCTCCCGGTTGAGGACACCGCTGGAAGCACCATCCTGCCATCTGCCTGTGTGGTTGGAGCAGCTGGGTGGGAGATCGAGGGTGTGGTCCAGGGGGCCCAGAGGGACCAGCCGGTTCTACAGGGTTGTCCTCCGGACAGGTTGTTTGTTCCAGAGGTGGTGAGATCTCCTGTCCTGCAGTGGGGACACGCCTCCCGGATTGCCTGCCACCCTGGTTTTCGTAGAACACTGGCCCTCCTGCAACAACGGTTCTGGTGGCCTTCCATGACAACGGATACCAGGGAATTCGTCGCTGCCTGTTCCGTCTGCGCCCGGAGCAAAGCCTCACATCAAGCCCCCGCCGGGTTGCTGCGCCCCCTTCCCATCCCTCACCGCCCTTGGTCGCATGTGGCGGTCACTGGATTACCCCCCTCGGAAGGCAACTTCGTGATTCTGACCGTGGTTGACCGGTTCTCCAAGGCAGCCCACTTTGTCCCTCTTTCCAAGCTACCTTCCGCACTGGAGACCTCCAACCTGCTGGTTTCCCACCTAATCCGCCTTCATGGCATCCCCATGGATATAGTCTCTGATAGAGGTCCGCAGTTCTCCGCCAGAACATGGAGGGCGTTGGGGGCGTCAGCCAGCCTGTCGTCGGGTTACCACCCTCAGTCCAACGGCCAGACGGAACGGGCAAACCAGGATCTGGGGGCGGCCCTGCGTTGTGTCACTGCTCGACATCCTGCTTCCTGGGCCACACACCTCGCCTGGATTGAATATGCTCACAACTCCCTGGTCTGCTCCGCCACAGGTACAGTGCCTTGCATAAGTATTCACCCCCTTTGGACTTTTCTACATTTTGTCATGGTATAACCACAGATTAAAATTTATTTCATCGCGAGTTTATGTAATGGACCAACACAAACTAGTGCATCATTTGGAAGTGGGGGGAAATATTACATGCATTTCACAATTATTTACCAATAAAAATCCGAAAAGT
>CM028865.1:20200231-20218252 GCA_016801935.1 Platichthys stellatus
TTTCTTCCCACTTTACATTTATTTATACGAATTGACCTGGGCCCAGGTTGTCCCAATTTTTCTCTATAACTCAATTCCTGTCTATGCCTTAGCATTATTGTAACACAATGGAATTACCGCGACTTACCATTAAGAAATTGAGGTACCATTTTTCTTAATTCTGCACAGATTACCACCTCATCTTTACAATCTTAGCTATTCTAAACTATGTCCTTTTCCTTATTTCAGTCCTTTTTAACTGTTACACCTTTTCCCCCCCTTTATTTGCGACGTATACTTCGCAAATAAAGTCAAATTTAGCACGGATCCTTTCCCCAGACATCAACACAACAAGAACATCCCCAAAAACAGGTTTTTTCTTAACGGTGTGACCACAGCAGACACAGGACAGCAACAATGAACGAGCCAGCATCCAGTCAAAATGAGAAATCCTCACCGCTTGAAGCTGTTGGAGGTGCAGCAGGTCACAGCTCGTCTCTGTCTTGACGCCAATCTATCGTATCTTTCCCGCAGTAGAGTCTTGTTGAAGTCGATGTCTGAAGAGAGGAGACGCGGACCCAGTACTTACAAGTATTATGTTTATTACACAAGAGTATTATAGGTCAGGACGAGTTTCTAGAAAACTCGGAGATAACACACAGGCCGAATAGTGAGAATCCGCCTTGACTCTGCAAGGTAAGGCGTTTTATAGGGGAGTTGTTTACCACAAACCTAGAGATTTAATGACGTCACACTACCGGGCCTTCTGCCTAAATTTGGGAATGTGTCGTACCTTAGGATTTAAGGACCCGCTGAAAACCATCTCTCCTCTCATTATTCCATAGGCAGTTCAAGGATAGTTCAGAAAAGGAGAAACACACTGAACACATCTGGAGATAATGCTTAAAGGTTTGATCTTAAGATTCAAGGCGCCTTAAGATGTTAACATGTCATTATGATCTATACTTATGCTAGAGAAACTCAGTAGCTGAATATGAACTTACCATTTATGGTTTGTAACTGTGTTATGGATATCTATTAGCTAAAGGAATACACTACATTTACAACATGAAGTCATTTATAGATTGCATTAAAACATGTATTTTCCTTGTGGGGAATGCTTTTTGGTGGTTAACTTGGTCCTAGGGTTAAGGTTTTTCAATGATTTTCCCCCACAGGAATAATGAAACTTCTTTGTGTGTATTTCTATGTGTATTTCTATGCACATGCATGAGCTCTGGTGCCTTGCCCCTTGAATCTCTATTTCCTGTATAACATACCAGCAGGGGTATGAAGTGGCCAGAGACCTCTTTTCTTTGATATGAATAGCAGCCAAAAGGTCTTTGCTGGAGGCTGATATATGTCAATCAGCTTTTATTTTACCCCTCAGCAGCAGCAGCAGCATCTGCTGTCCTGTCCGTCTCTCTCACCTACAGTAAATCCCTCCCCTGCACTGATAACACTCCAAATAACAGGTGAGGGACTGCTGGCAGAAAGAAGATTGGCTGACCTTATTGTTTGCCTTGGCCACCTCTTTGTTCTTCACAAATAAAGGGATTTTTAATAAACTGAAAGGTCCTCTGCCGTGGCCCATAGAGAAAATGAAAGGGGGCAGTGAGGTATGGTACAATGTGGCGGGGAAAAAAGAGCAGCTCATCAGAAAATAACAAAGGTGCAAGTTAAAGATAACGCGCCTGTCAGAGATTAATCCAGGCCTGCTTGATTGTTTTCTTTAATACCAGACCTGCTACAGCAAGCGATTAGTTTGCTGAGTAATTTGGTTTTCTAGGGGACGGTTAGAGAGTGGGTGGCTAGGTCCTTGAAATAATATTCAGGTGTGCTCCATAATTGATTTCTTTTTTTCTCTCACTCCCCAGTTTTCAAAGAAAAATGAGATGAAGCTCAACACTGCTTTGACTTGCTTTTCTGTTCGCCCCGCTCTCTCTCCCTCTCTCTATCTCTTATTTCTCCATCTCCCCCACCTTTTTTTTGTTCTCTTCCCTTTCCTTCTCTTCTCTCTTTCCCCTTTGGATTAATAAAGTGGCTTTGTTCAAGAAAATGAAGGGGAAGGAGAGAGTATGCTTGAGGAGGCAGTTTTCTCTTTCTGCCTTCAGCTCCATTGTGACATTAGAGAAGACAGAAAGACGGGTAGCACATGCTACAGATCGACAGCGCAGTGTGCGTTTGCTAGTCTCTTTCAGATGACTCTGAGGTAAATGAAAAATAGATTGAAATCTATTTGTTTGGTAATGAAAAACACGGACATAGCCACCCAATGAAATTGCTGCCTCACTGATCCGAAAGGACTTTTAAATTGACTGCAGCAATAACCATCCTCAACCCTCTTTATATATCTTTCCTCAAAGATCATTCTAGTTAAGTTTCTCTGCATAATGTTTCAGGAGTCACACTTTAAATTAAATTAATCAAAAGACAGCAGAGTCATAGGACAGCACATCAGATATGGGCAAAGTTACCCATACCATCTCAAAGGTGAATGTGCTTTTGCATTTCTGAAAGGTAGATCATCGAACGAGCAAAATCTTGGTGAGGAATTTAACGTTAAATCAATCATTGATCATTATATTTTCATAGCCCTTTGCCAGTTTACCATTGTGTGTCTGAAACAACAACTTGTTTTTACCCTGACACAGGGGTTTGAGAGATGGACACGGATGGAAGGAAGGAAGGAAAGATCTCTCATTTTGCCATTCTGATGCCTGAATTGATCCGCCTCACAATCAGTCATATCTCTGCCTCTCCCCCTACCTACCCTCCTGCTCTCTCTCTCTCTCTCTCTCTCTCTCTCTCTCTCTCTCTCTCTCTCTCTCTCTCTCTCTCTCTCTCTCTCTCTCTCTCTCTCTCACTCTCACTCTCCAGAAGATGGCCTGTACTCTAGGGCTGTTTTCCAATTACTGCTCAACCTTTTCAGAGAAGGTCATTATAATTGGAGATTCATTTAGCTTTTCCATGAAAAGCACGAAATATATATTTTTTTTATTGTGGTTCCTGAAAAAAGAAGAGGAGGAAGACGGAGTAGAAAAAACTGCAGTACTGATCTCAAGTGGCTCTATTATTATGGTTGGGTGGACAAGTCGCATGCAATAATGGCTTCACATTGGGGGGTGGGGGTGAGGGGGGTTGACTGACTGGCCTTTTGCACATTACTAGTGCATGAATGGAAAAAAGATCATCTTTGAAATCCAAATCAATACCAGGCTTGTATTAAATACTTCATTGGGAGTGGAAGTTTGTGGAGTGAAGATTGTCTGAAAAAATAAATTCTTCATATGTGATTTAAGCTAGCAGCCATTAGCCATGACAAACACAGAGCAGTCCTCCCCTCAGTTCTCTTGGTATACGAGACACTCGTGGATGGAGTTAAGACAAGACTAATGCAGAGGCCAGTGTGAGCTGGACAGATCGATTTCAGTGTGGACACTGGTGTCCCATTAATACCATGAGTAAATGTTATCAGGTTTACATTATACACAGATAAATTGGATATAAGACATATTTCATTGCCAAGTGTAAATGCAGTCTACCTGGGCAGGGCTTAGCATTTTTGAACTTTTAGTTTACCTTTTCACATGGAAACCAATATTAAAACACTGTTAGTACATCACAGTCAATGATGAAGGAAAATAATAAACATTCATCTAAAAGATGGGTTTGTGTCTGTGGCATAAGGCTTGTGCTTTTTTACAAACTAAATGTCTTTATGGACCAAAATCCTCATCAGCCACTTTTAGGATGTGGATCAGTGCAGCATACCATCTATGCAACATTATGTTTTCTGCTCTGTATCAAAGAAGCAGATGGCTGGGGACAAACACTCCAAAGTGGTAAAAAACAACTAATTGGTTTTAGGGAAATCGATATAGTGCCGGCAGCAAACCCCTCCTCTCCCCTCAGAGTCCATCAGTCTTGCTCTGCAATTACTCCATTGATTGGCCAGTGCTAATTGCAGGTTTCAGCCAGTTGCAATCACAGCAGCTAGGTTCAGAGGTACACTTTGAGGAGGAACTGAAGAGCATATGCTCTATAGCATAAATGACAGTGCACACAGGTGATGTGGGGATAAGTGGGCTAAAGTCTAGCTAAACCAGTTTATCTGAATCGAGATAATGATAATGAGATGAATTAGTCAAACTTTTAACCTCATGGGAGAGATCCCCAATGCTCCAGATAAGTGGAGAGTCACAGGACAAGGTGAGCTTCCAAACAGCAACCTATGGAAGGGTCCTGTGTAATACATGGATGACACATCTGCATGTGCTTCTCAAGAGATTGTTAGTGACACATTTGTGAATAGAGACATATTCTATTCCTTTTATATCAGAAATAGCAATGTTGTGGATCAATAAAACCCATAGTGGATGATATTGTGTTTATCCAGCAATGCAAACAATTGTCTGTACATATGTAGATCTTGACTTCTAAGATAACCTCATTGTAGCAACGTAAACATAACTCTTTTGACCCATGACCTATTTTGAATAATATAATAATATACATTGAAAGCACTTTTGCTGATTATAGCCCCAGATATATAATTGTTTTGGACAAGCAACAGTACTACCTGCAATACAACAGGATTCGGTTTGTAACACTTGATGGATTTGTTTCCATGATACAAGTATAAAAGATTTGGTTTTCACACTAAAATATTTTATATTTCGTAGGTGGTAACAGTAATATTTCTGAATATATTTATTGCATGTAAAATGCCAGCAGTGATGTATTTTGGTTAGCTTCATAGCATTCTGGACCTTTACACATTGACAGCACAACAGTAGATATATGCCCCTTCTAATAAGGCAGGAGCCACAGATGAGGATAATACACTGATGCACTTTGTATGTCTGCCATCTAACCCAACCACCTCCTGACAACTGTGCTGCCATTTATAATTATATTATACAGAATTAATCACTTTCATTAATTTAAAAAAAGTCCTCCTTTGCAAAAATGGAGGACTTGATGGAGGATGGAGGATGGAGGATATGAATGTAATATAGGAGAGAGGTTTGGACAAAGACGATGTTCTGCAGAACCTAACTGCAGAAATTCCATTCATATTTAATCCAAGGCAGACTTTATTCTAATTTCTGATGCAGATCAAATTTTAGTATGATGTAAATAAGGTATGATATATCAACTCTAACTACCTTGAGGCTGAAAGTCAAGATGATCAATGGTGAAGATAATATACTGATCAAAAAATTATAATATCCAATCATTTAAGCACCATTAACAATGAGAGATGATATCCTAGAACAAAACCGAGGAAAAGGTTTTGTTCCAAGCACAAACCAACTACAATTCTGTCAAAGGGAGAATCATTTTTCCTGGAACTTGTGTGATTTGTCTTTCTCTGCCATTTCGGAAAAACTAACACTGAAGTAAATGCAACATGTACTGTAAGTGCTTCATTTATTTTCCATGAGTTCCCATGTCACATATGAAAAAAAGGTTTGAAGCTATTCACAAAATTTCCCTAAATTCAAAGAAATCAAACAGTCAATCACAAGCCGTTCTGGAGAACACTGTACTTTATCATTTTGAACTCTATTAAATCGTTTCTGTTTAACTGTGTCTTTTACTTAATTAAATCAGATCATCTTGCCTTATGTAAATGTATAATGTTTTCAGAATAAGCATAAGGAAGGGCAATAAAAACAATAGTATGCCACAAGTGTAGATGTTCCAGCTACAATCAGCTTGTTTGAATTAAGTCAAATGCACACACGCACACACACACACAGAGACACACACACACACACACACACACACACACACACACACACAAACAGATGAATTTATTCAACCTTTAAAAATGTTCTCACCCTATTGAGAACATGTATAGTTTTTCCAAGAGTGTTTCATTTTGCAAAGGATCTGAGGTGTTCTGCTGATTGGGTGTGTGGTTGTGCTGATTGTGTTTAGTGTTTAAAACACCAGGCCCTGTTTTGAAAATCGTGCTTAAGCAGCGCCAGTTGCACTGGTTTGTTTGCGTCTGCGCCCCCTGCAACAACATACACAATAATGAGGTATGGTTAAAGAGGTCAAAGGTCCGGATCAAGCTCACACAAACTCTCACAAATATGAATATGTTACGCATGTTTGGGTGCAACTGTACAAATAAATGTGTGTGTGAGTGTGTGTGTGTGTGTGTGTGTGTGTGTATGTGTGTGTGTGTGTATGTGTGTTTGTACGTGTGTGTGTATATATGTGTGTGTGTGTGTGTGTGTGTGGGTGTGTGTGTGTGTGAGAGACCCTCTGGATAAAAGTTCCATTCTCTATCTGTTCTCAGTCAGAACAGTTTGTGGCAGCCTCCTATTCGCTACTGACTGCTGTTGTCCTCATGTGCTGCAGATGCCTTTCGCTCAGCCTGAGCACACAGACTGGGATCAGCTCTGCTTACACCTTTTAGCCACACAGCCAACTGCAAATAACAACATTTGTCATTTTCACTCCGCTTCATGTGTCCAGTGGTTTCATGTTTGAATAATAATCCCCTGTAGTCAGTGTTGAGTTTCTGTACAAATAGAGGGACAAATACTATATTTCACTGTTAAACTTCAGAGCTACTTTACACACACACATTTAATTTCTTCTGGTCTTGGTTAATTCTTTACTTGCTTCAATTGCTAATGACACAAAAAAATGCCTTGTATCAAGCACACCTGAATTTAAGGGTAAACTATGGCAGGTCCTTTATCAGTCATGTGTTGGCTGTGCGACAGGTCAAAGGAGCATGATCTCACACACAAGGCCTCAGCGCTCTCTGAATGTACACTGTTTCCTTATCAATGCTTTAGTGCAGACGTTAACCAAGGCCACAGAAATATCTTTTCATTCTTCTTTTATGGGAGGAA
Source organism: Platichthys stellatus (assembly GCA_016801935.1). NCBI lineage: Eukaryota > Metazoa > Chordata > Actinopteri > Pleuronectiformes > Pleuronectidae > Platichthys > Platichthys stellatus. The sequence continues at coordinate 20,207,092 of CM028865.1, forward strand.
GACTTTATCAACTCTGGATGGACCTAAATGCAGGTGCAACATCTTGTTTTCCGTTCTCTTTCTCACAGTGTCTATTATTCAAATAAAAGCACACCACACACACAGTTTTATACAAGGCCTATATATGTGGTCAGTCTTTAGTATCTGGTATATTGTCAATTCTAATCATGAATTGAGGGAAGGGGTTCAGGGGAAAAAAAGGAAATGTGTTTACATCACGATATATATTCAAAAAAATAACTTTAGTGTGTGCACTTTGGCCTATGCAAAGGACCAAAACGTTCTCTCTGTATCAGGGCAGGGTATTTGTTTCTTGTAGCCCATGATTGTTAAATAGTAGCTGTAAAGAATGTGTGTATCATGGAGTACACTTACCTGATCTTATTAGATATTAATGATAAATTATTACTGTCCCACAATATTTCCTTTAACTTTCACTCATTGTGCACAAAAAAAACTTAATTATGTGGTATAGTTATCCTATGATAAATGAAATGTTCTTTAACATTTTTACTCTATTAACATATTACAATCAAAATCTTAAAAGAACAATCTTTTGCAGTTCCTGAATGACAGAAAGAATTAGCTTTGACATTTTTACACAAATAAAAAACAAGGGAACACAGATTTTTCACATGGATCTGTGTGTGTGTGTGTGTGTGCATGTGAGGGATTATTTATAATAAGACCTTTCCACTGCAATGCTCAGCTATTGTGTTTCAAATAGCTGCAGAGCTTGATGAATACAATATGGGCAAGATGCTGTCAGTAAATGTAAGACCAAGTGAGAGAAATGAGGAAGATGACACAATGATTGTGATCACATGTGTCTGTTTTAAATGTATATTTAACTGCAGTTGCTATCTGATTAATAGAGCCTTTTTGGGGGGATGACATTAACAAAGGTTAAAAACAGTATTCTGTATTGACATGTAATAATATGGTAAAATGGGTGGTCAAAAATAAATGAAAAATCAAAGAATACCTCACCATGTTCTTGCTTACTTGTTAACCAGGAAGACTGGTGGAATGTTTAACATGCGTTACTCTGGTTTGGACTGTTTCTGGGCTCTGTGCCTCATAATTGTAATTTGGATGAGTGCAGCTTGCTTGCCTTTGGGCTCATTAACAACAATATAAACAGCAATTACTGTGATCGCCTAATTAATTTATTTAAAAATGGTGCACGGCGTAAAAGGCATGAGCAAATATTTTCTGGAGATAACAATTTTACAAAATCATTGTTGACATAATTAGCAATTTCATGTTCCAAAATGCAAGTGAAATAATTAAAACCCTTTTTGTCCTATTTCATACATGCAATGTTTTATTATTCAGACTCCTCATGCTTTTCTTTCCCTTTTCACTAAGCCTGCTTTCAGCGAGATATCCCCCTCTGATCCTGTCTGCATGGCAGCTCGCTCGGCAGTCCTGATAAATGTATCCTCCCCTCTGGACCGATTCCTTTGTTTTTGGCCATTTCTACACTCCCCTCTGATCGCCAGGCTTCGCTTATTATAGAATGTTTCGACGTCATTCAATGGGTTTTGTTTGGGAGGAGAGATTGGTCATTTGGGCTGCAACTGTCCGTTAATTCTATCTACTTTATTGGCCAGTTAACTGGGATTAACAGTAATTAAGATTCAGCCAAACAAAGCATAGATTTGTTTTGCTTCCAGGACAATAGTCCCTATGAATAATGAACTCCTTCAGTTTGATTTCTTTCTACCGCACCCACATCAAGATTTTCTCCAGAAACATATTTCAATTACGTCTGACAATCAGCAGCATAGATATGATCCATGATAACTAGTTGTTATGGTTTTTATGGTTTCTATGGTTGCTAAGGGTTTACATTATGTCAAATGTATGTATTTTATAGTAAAAATATTGTTTGAACTAATCCAGTGTTTTCTCAGAACAGACATCGGCGCATAATGTGAGAACCACAATGTCAGAGGCAAGTGACAAGTGGCAATTTTTTTTCTGGGAACAGTCCTCTGACCCTTCAAAACCCTAATTAGTATTCCTGCTGAATTTATTACCACGCCTGGCATCACTTCTTGTTTATTATGTCTCTACCCATTAAAGTGAGAGTAGATTCATATACAGATCTGACTGACCTGTGTGTGTGTGGGTGTGTGTGTGTGTGTGTGTTTGTGTGTGTGTGTGTCTGTGTGTGTGTGTGTGTCTGTGTGTGGAGGGGGGTGCAGAATGTTCAGAAATCTATATGTGATCCAGTGCAGCGTGATTCGTGTTTTTAAAAAGTACCTGAGATGAAGTGGGGAGGATAATTATTTAGATTCTAAACAGAGGAAACCTGCTTTACCAAAACAATTGGCTGAGACAATGCCTCTCATCCCAACACTCGCAGACACACACAAATCCGAACATATTTCAGACTTTATTTTTCAAAGACCGACAATAAAGTAATTGATTGATTGAATTACAGTTTTTTTCGATTGCTTAAGCACGATTTTCAAAACAGGGCCCGGTGTTTCAAAACACTACACACAATTAGCACAACCACACACCCAATCAGCAGAACACCTGAGATCCTTTGCAAAATGAAACACTCTTGGAAAAACTATACACTAATTTATCAAAACAATATTTTTTTACCATATGAAACATACACGCTTCATATGACTTAATTCTGTTTGAGCCAGTTACACACTGCTGTTGCTAACCTTAAACACTTTTAGCAATTCCAGTTCTCAGTGATTAGAGTACTGTAAGTAAAGTACACAGAGAAAGTGCAAATAGACAATAAATTCACAAAGCTCTACACAAGACCAATGCTGCAGACTGATGAAAATATAATTGATTTCTCTCCATATTTCCAAATCAGTCAACATGTCAACATGGAGAATCACAACAAAACATGTCCCAGTTTTCATGCTACTACAGTCGTGTGAATGAAACTGTAAGCTCAGCAAATTTCAGACCAAAAGCAGATTCTGTATCCAGTACAGGATTCAATGAGGGGTACCTTAGCATGGGGACAGAAATCGTAAACCCTCAACCGCTATGCAGAGAAAAACTCTTTGATTGGGTTTAGAAAGGGAGAGTATGGTGGAAGGTATAGTACTGTAAATTGTGGATGGTGTTGAAACCCGTTCTGGACCAGAGCAGAGCAGTGGCATGACCCATTGTCCCAGATGACAACGGATTGCATCTGTTGCATGTGGTTTACTGCTGTGACGATGTTGTGCAATCGGTCGCAAATGTGAGGGTGATGTTACCCACACGTTGCCCTCGGACACTGATTATAGCCCCGTGGCCAATGATATTTCTGCCTCTGCTTCTTGCTTTTGTCAGGTTGAACCCTGCCTCATCTATGGATTTGAATTGATGCAGGATTTCCTCAGATTCCATTAGTAAAACTCTCTGAAATACAGTGAAAGACAAGATTGTGTAGTTCAGCATAGGTCTGGTATACAGTACATTTACATTATAAAGGTTACGTGTGCAGTATGCAACATCACAGTGCTAAGGTGAACAATACATACCTCCACATACTAATGCTGCAGCCGCAGCCTTCTCCTCCTCCATGGATTCCCCCTCTCACCCTCACTCTTCTTCTTTTTTTAGCACAAGCTACATTTTGGTTGAAGTCAGGTGAACTCACCTGCTGCTTTTGTGTAATGTTTAAAGCTGATTGGTGTGTCTACTAAGCAATCATGTGTTTGAAAACCTGATGGCTGTGTTAAACCAATTGGCCAATAGGGGTGGTCATTTGAAAGGCAGTGCTTAGGAATTGCAAGGAAGTGACATCATGATATACTTCAGTGTCTAATGTATACAAGTGTGTTTAGTGTTTTGCAGATCACTGTGTGTATTGTTTTGCAAAAAGTGTGAAGCTGACATTGTGCTTATAGTGGTGCAGATCTGGGCCCATGTTTTGTTCCTTGAGTTTAAGGTTTTGATAATTGTGTAATACTTTTGATTTTAGTGTTTATGCAATCGAAAAAAACTGTAATAAATTGTTTTTTTCGCACCCGAACATGTATGAGATGAATTGAGATCATAGATGGGAATTAACTGTGGAGCACAGGACTTGATCACCACCTACTGGTATTCTCTATACACAACTCCCTGCCTTTTCCTTTTAATTTCTTTAATGTAAACTCAGAGATGTGGGTGCCATTCTTCTCAGTTGTGATATGATATGTGATCTTGAAAATACTGTAATCCGTAAAGCACCGGATGGATTACCTAAACCCAGACAGGCACCAGCATAGGAACCAAAGAGAGCAGGGGTCTTACCAGTGCTTGCGGTTAATCCAAAGTTTATTAAAACAGGCTTTTTTTCTAGAATACAAAGTCTCTGTAAAACAATGGCAAATGCTTTAGTGTCAAAAGAGACTGAAGAAAGGAAAACCCTCAACCCACTATACTAATCAGAATCAGAAAGGATTAATTGCCAAGTAGGTTTACACTTACCTGGAATTTTCTTTGGTAAAAAAGGTGCATACATTGAAAATAAAACATAAAAACACAATAAGTACTACAAAAACACAATAAGTACTTCACATAAGAAAGAAATAACTATAAATAAAACAAACAAAACAAAAATAAATACAAGATATAAATGCAAAACAGGAGAGAATGAGGATGTGCAATGTGCAATATACTGTAGTGTGTGTTAATGTAACACAGAATTGAGGCGTGGGGGCGGGATAAGAGTCAAAGACAGGTGGGGTTCCCAGGCCTTATTGATAAGGCCAGTTGCAGCCGGGAAGAAAATGGTCTTGTGGCGGGAGGTTTTGGTCCTGATGGCCCGCAGCCTCCTGCCGGAGGGAAGAACTTCAAAGAGTTTGTGACCCGGATGGGAAGGATCAGCCACAATCTTACCTGCACGCCTCACATATATATATATATAGTGTATATCATATATACTCTTGAGGATGTCTTTAGATCACGAGGATCAGTTAACACGCAGGCAGACAAAAAGGATGACAAGGAGCTCTCTTAATCAATTCACCTCCTGCATTTGAATTCAGAATTTATATTTTGAGGCCATGTAGGATTGTTGCGATTTAATTTAATTTTTATATATATATATGCAAAATATATATATTTTTTGTTGTTATCAGTCTTACATACTGGATAAAATATATTTTCATTGGTTTTAATAACTGCTTAATTTTCTTCCTGCAAGATGTTTATCAGAGCAGTGGTAATGCTGGTAGGTGTAAAGCATCCACTGTGACTGGATGCCACAGTTCACAAGTCCACCTTGCGTTAATCCGCTCTCCTAATTAAAGTAGTGAGGAAGTGGATATCTATACCAGCAATCATCAGGGATTTAGAAAGTGTTCCTTAATCAAAAATCAATTGTTGCTAAAATCAAAGTGTCACCACCAATAACAGCCTTGAATTTACTGGACAATTATTTAAGGCCAAAGTAAAATGATGATCTGTATGTACTATTAATACTGTACAATGTTTTTGGTATAATAACACAAAAAAAAATAAAAATAATAAGAAGAACAATAATCATGACAATGATAATAATAATAATACAATATTATTAGTATTAATTATCATTATTTTTAATACATTATTATTATTAATAATACCTTTTATTATTATTATTATTATCATTATCCTGATCGCCTACCCATGGGCAAGAGGTGCAAATATCAGCTAACTCTGGTGCAACTGATTAAAAATGGTTATATGATGAAATTCTGGTATGGTGCCTTAGTAAATCCCGAGGAAAATGTCTAGCTTCCCTTGTTGCCCACTAGATGACGCCACAGTTTGATTTTAAATGATTGCGTCGCGCTCTAGTTGTGGGGGTGAATAGATGGTGTGAACCCGGCGTTACGCTACTCTTTGACAAAATACAGAAAATGCAAACACAGATATATATATATATAACTATATATATATATATATATAAATATTCATATATATATAAATATACAGATATATATATATATGCATAGAAATATATAGTAAAATAACCACACCGTCGTTTCATAGAAACAAAACATCAGTGCTTTCCAGAGAGCGCATGCGTCATGCCGGACCCAGACCGGAAGATGAGCCAGATCTGCCTCCCATCATTCTTCATTGAATTCGATCTTTGATGTAGCCACACTGACACTTGTTGCGGTTTCATGTGTTCGTGTCGCTTTGTGCTGCTGTGTACAGATTTCACGGCAGATGAAGAAGCTACGACTGGTGACACATTGAACCTGGGCGGTGAGTCTTTAGTTTGATCTCAGCTGTCTACAGCCTGTTTCACTTTCATTCCTCTGGAGACCTCCATGGAGACTCAACACACAGTTACTGTGGTAAACTCAGCATCGTGTCCTCCTCTAACAAGTAAACAGTCCGGTAAACATTTCCGTCCCTGCACCGTGGTTTATCCGATGTGTAGCTAGCTGCTATTCCAAGGGTTTGTGCTGTGTTGAAGCGTGTGTAGCTGTGGAAGCATCTACAGTAGCATTTATCTTTTGTTATGCTAGTAAGAGCTGCGTAGGATACAAACCAACCCTGCAGGGTTTCAATGCTCCGCCGGCTTTTCTCCCAAACTTACATCTGTAGTGTCCTCGGTGTTGTATCTCACTGTTGTGTATGACCTGAGCCACTAGGTTTCCTCAGATTGGGTTGTAGATGCTCAAGTGAAGGGGTGTGTGTGTGTGTGTACGTGTTTGTTTGTGTGTGTGTGTGTGGGGGGGGGGGGGGGGGGGGGGGGGGGGGGGGGGGGGGGCAGTCTTTAACCATGTGTGTAGTCTCTCTTTACACACTCCCATTTCACTGCAAAATAGATATTTCACAAATATCCACGACTTTTCCTCATTGAATATATTATGTGAACCAAAGCATGGGTAATATGGCCGAAACCATCTAAAGACGGGGTGGAAAAAAACATCAGGTCATTACATAATTGTCACTTTAAATGTCACATTATTATTTAGGAGGGATTAATAATCCTGAACGAAGGTTTTTGAGCAGAAAAGGGTAAGATAAATAGATAGATAGATAGATATTGTTTTATCGCCCAGACCTAAATCGCGTTAAGATGAGTGAGAAGCTTGAGCTAAATCATTGATCAAGCCATATTAACTTTTTGCAGACATATATATTTGTTGGCCAGAATAATGTGAAATACAGAGATGCTTAACTAAGTCAGAAATATTATCTTTATTATATAGTTCGTTCAACAGAGGCCTATTTATTTTACATAGAAAAATGTCCAGCCCACATTGTGCATCTTGGTCACAATTCTTTTAAAATACAAATATGTGTTGTTGTTTTCAGATCTTTTCAGATCTTTTTTTTTTACATCGGTCAATCTTACGACTAATAACTCAAATTATTGATGAATTATTTGGCTATAAACCATCCGAAAAATGTTCATCACAGTTTTCACTTTTCCCAGCTGACTTTTTGCCTATCACAATAATACAAAAATGAGTGATGGCTGAATTCTATTTGCTGCTTCAGTTTCAGGGTCCTGCTATTTTGCATGCTAACTTAGTGTTGTAATCCCTATGCTCTTCTTTGCACATGCACTGTGATAAGTGTCTGTTACCTTGAGCCCATTAATGACAAAACTATTCTAAGCACTGTTGTAAAAGAAAATGCAGAGCAGTAATCCTTCAAACTTGAGAAGCTTGAACCAGAAATTTTACTTACTTAGAAAAGTACATTTTTAAAAGCATTACAGATTAATTTAGCTGTAAAATCAACTATCATTTAATCAGCTGTTTATTCCAATTTAAAGTTGGAGCAAGTCCAAGATCACTCCCTTCATAGTGAAAAGCATGTATTGAGCACATCTCTTTAGGAAATGTCCCTTGATATAACTTCTGGTATGACATTGCACTAAAAGAACAACTCCACTTGTCTCTCAGTCAGTGTGATTAGGATTTGTTTTTGTCTTGTGATGTGGCAGGAGAGTAAAACATTACAGCAGTGTCAGAGTGTGGAAAGTGTCTGGATGTTCAAAGTAGATTTGTCACCTCATCTTGTGTGTTCATAACATGAACGGAGAGACAGATGAGCCAACATCTGGGGCACGTCGCACATCTGCAGCCTGTGATATCCCCGACATCAACTGGCTGAAAAGGAAGGAGTTTCACTGCTAGTGTTAACCAGTTTATTTAACAGAGCTGCAGGTGAATGATGCCTACTTGTGTCTCTTTTTCTTTATTTCCTCTGCCAAGGACGTTATGTTTTCATCTGCATTTGTTTGTCTGTCTGTCTGTTAGTAAATTAACAGGATTAAACACTGGAAAGTTACTTTCTTTACATCCCTCCTCAGGTGCTGTTAAGTTGCAGTGAAGGTCAGTGGGGAATAAGGAAGGACACTGTAAACCGAGATAGCAGAGGGAGCGAACCAGCAGTGTGACACCTCTCCCCTGGACAGAAGGAATCTACACATTCCATCTGGTGAGTGACACAACTACAGAAACCAAATTAATTGTTAAGGACTACATGAAGGCTACATCCACACAAATACAATCTCTGTCTAGACAAACATTTTGGATTTGTGTTGGAAGAAATCTCTGTCTATACCAAAATACTTGAAAATACATCCAGGCCATTCACTAACATTGGTCATGGGTGTGCCAGTGTAAACAGGAAGCCGACCGTCTACTCTGCAGTTGGTTGCTTAGTTACTTAAAATACTTCAAATGAGAAATAGCAATGATAAAAAATAAGAACAGGGATTTATTTTCTCGGAACTAAGATTAGGTGGAATTGCTACTGACCGTAATTGTTAGCAAAATTTTGCATCCAGCTGTTAGTCAAGTCAGGACTGATAAGGAAAACATGTGGGTGTGATATACTCGCTGTTAAACCATGCGCATGCATAGGTGACCAGTAGAGGGCAAACCACAGAACTCAGACTGTATTGTAGAGTGCACCGCTCTCTTCTGAACATCTAAACATAAACTAAGGTGACAGCAGTCAAGGAGATTAACATTTGGCTAATGTTAATATCAAAACATAAATGTCGAAATGTGCTTAATTCCAGAACTGGTCACACAGCTTGTCTTAATAACTCCGCGTTTTCTGACGCTGATGACCTAATGATGTGCCCATTTACCCTGTCAAGTACTCATTACTGCCCTGACCTTTGTATATGGTTTTAACACGTTGCATTAATTTCTGAGGATGTGGACAACCTACGCACCAAATGGATTCAGGACAAGTGAAGCAACCATCTTACATACAGTGCTGTGAAAAAGTATTTGCCCCCTTCGTGGTTTCTTAATTTTTGGCATATTTGTCACACTTAAATGTTTCAGATCATCAAACAAATTGTAATATTAGACAAAGATAACCCAAGTTAAAACAAAATGCAGTTTTTAAATGATAATTTTATTTATTAACGGAAAAAAGCTATCCAAACCTACCATGCCCTATCTGAAAAAGTAATTGCGCCCCCTTGATAAATCATGAATGAACTGTGATTAACCACATTCTTTGGAAAGCTGAATTCAATTTCACTAGCCACACCCAGGCCTGATTACTGCCAGACCTGTGGATTCAAGAAATCCCTTAAATAGAACCTGTCTGACAAAGTGAAGTAGGCTAAAAGATCTCCAAAAGCAGCACATCATGCCGCGAGCTAAATAAATTCAAGAACAGATGAGAAACAAAGTAATTGACATATATCCCTCTGGAAAGGGTTACAAAGCCACCTCTAAGGCTTTGGGACTTCAGTGAACCACGGTTAGAGCCATTATCCACAAATGGAGAAGACTTGGAACAGTGGTGAACCTTCCCAGGAGTGGCCGGCCTACCAAAATTACTCCAAGAGCACATCGACGACTCATCCAGGAGGTCATAAAAGATGGAATCATGTATTCTGCTCTCTACCAGAAAATCCTGAAGGACAATGTCTGGCCCTCAGTTTGTGACCTCAAGCTCAAGCGCACTTGGGTTAGGCAGCAGGACAATGATCCGAAACACACCAGCAAGTCCACCTCTGAATGGCTCAAAAAAAGCTAAGTGAAGGTTTTGGAGTGGCCTAGTCAAAGTCCGGACTTAAATCCGATTGAGATGCTGTGGCACGACCTCAAACAAGCCATTCATGATCGAAAACCATCTAATATGGCTGAATTAAAACTATTCTGCAAAGAGATTTATCGCAAACGCTTGATTGCAGTTGTTGCTGCCAAGGGTGGCACAACGAGTTATTAGGTTTAGGGGGCAATTACTTTTTCACATAGGGCCAAGTAGGTTTGGATAGCTTTTTTCTTTAATAAATTATATCATCATTTTAAAACTGCATTTTGTATTTACTTGAGTTATCTTTGTCTAATATTACATTTGTTTGATGATCTGAATCATTTTAGTGTGACAAATATGCAAAAAATTAAAAAATCAGGAAGGGGGCAAATACTTTTTCACAGCACTGTACATGTACGTGTAGTTATCAGCAAGTATATTTTGGGATTAAGTCTTAGTCTTATGCTGGGCGCGCAACACCAAGGAAAGCCAGGCACCTCCTTTCCGCCCCCCTGTTACACAATTGTGCTGTTCACATGGGTTGCGCAGTGCCAAGGGCGCCTTGCGCCCTGCCCCGATGGTTTCGTCGAGTCTATTTTTTCCGCTTACCGCGAGCCTATCGCACCAGGAACCACTCTGGAGACATATTTTATATGATAACTTATCAAATATGCATCCCATACTTTATATTCCCCTTCTGTTGTCCTGGAGTTGTAATTTTTCCAGTTTTCCCAATCACATAATTAAATGTCCCCCTTTGCCCATCCACTACAAGAACACAAGCAGATAGACAGAGAGAAAAAGAGGGGTAGGGGTTGGGTTGGGGGGGAGAGGCTATGAAGACCATCATCATTTACCCCCGACCCTTACATTGAACATGTAACATACAACAAGGCTGACAGGCGCGGAGAAATCTGAATCACGTGTGAACAGTCATAGTCTCCGGCGATAGTCTCTGCCCATCCATGCTAAAACACTACTCCAGAGTTTTCAAACTACAGTGCCTTGCATAAGTATTCACCCCCCTTGGACTTTTTCCCATTATGTACTGTTACTACCTGGAATTCAAATAGACTTAAATAAACTTTTTCCCGTTTGATCAACAAAACATGCATAGTACTTTGGAGGTGCAAAATAAATTTTATTGTGACACAAACAATAATGAGAACAAAAAAGTTGA
>CM028865.1:20242439-20270453 GCA_016801935.1 Platichthys stellatus
TGTAGGAGAAGAGAGGCTGGACAGCCTGCTGGCCTTCGAAGTATTGTAGAAAGAGGAAGATCTTGTGGAGACCTCTCCTTATATTGGCCCCGGTGACCTCACAGGTCTTGGACCAGAGTGACCAATAGGAGTTGACCCTGGTGGCTCTTGACACCTTTGTGTGATATTGCTCAGACCCCAGGACATGCAGCATCCTGTCACATCCTCTGGGAGACTGAGTTCCTTGATCAATGGAACCTGTGGCATCTTGGGGGATTGAGTCGACTCCAGCACATGCGGCATGTTTGTAACAAGTTTGACTGAAAGGAGGCCTGTGGTTTGCACAAAAACCATGTCCCAACATATAACAGCCAATTGTTAGTAATATTACATAAGGAGAATTCTTGCACAATTAGGGAATAGGGAATATAGTGATATATATTGAACCTTTTTTAAATTGTTATTGATGGAAATTATGTAGCGGTAATTATTGATAACTTTTTATTGCTAAGTCCCATAATAGAAAACACACAAGTAGGGAACAGTTTAAAAATGTAAAGGACAAATGGATGAAAAGCAGAGAAGAGAATATAAATCTGAGAAATAATGTGGGGCCTTCAGTTTGGTCTTAAACATGTCTATGGTGGAGGAACACTTAATTGTTAACAAATCAAAAGGTTGAGGGCAGCTACAACCAACGCACAATTGCCCTTACCCCTTCGACTCAACTAAGGAGTTCTGGGGATAGAAAGGGGACAGAGGTGTTATGGGGCAACAGACAATGTTAAACTTTAGAAACAAAGAAAGAACACTGACACTCAATACTATACTTGACCAGTGGCCAGTGTAGGGATGCAAGTACAGTTAGTTCTTGGGACAAGATAGTATTCCAGCCATACTATCTGCAGTTCCAAACAGGATTAGGATGACGGACCGATGCGCATCAGAATATCCATCATAATCCAGTCGAGAGGGGTAGTGATGGGATTCTATTCTATTTATCTAATCTATTTTATAATCTGTAATACCCCCAATCCACTGAGATTAACATGATGGTTATCTGATACAGGTCTAACCCTCAGCTCCAAGGTCTCAACATGGCATAACAATTAGCTGTTACAAAATCACTTTACAATTTGAAACATACATTTACAAAAACAACTGCTTGTTTTGGCTCATTTAAGATACTAGAAATGTGTGAGTTTGAGCCTGGTGTTACATACCTGTCTAACTATTATGTAATTACTGATTATAGTTACATGCTGCAGACAATGTTGGAGGTCTTTAGAAGTGAGAACACTGTTACAGTGCAGGGAGCGTTTCCTTTTCCAAAGGAACAACTTCTGAAGGGTTTGCCTTGGAAAGAGAAGTTATTTTCACTTCCTCTCATGCTGTTGCTTCCTGAGCTTCTGGAGGAAGGAATTCCCTCTAGCGCCGTTTAACCCACCCTACATAAACACACACACAAACTCACACATAGAGAAAGCTGTTAGCATTCTTTTACAGAATTGCTCGTCCAAAAGAGACTGAAAGCAGTGAAGCACCTTTCAAAAAGTCACATGAGGTGGTCGTTCCAGATCCACAGTCACAAAAGTGGTCTACACATAATACAAATCTATAAATTGTTCCCACTTTCCACAATGATGGGTTCAGTTATCAATGGGAGGTGAAAATGTTGTGCAGTGCAGTAACTGAATGTTGCTGCCATTTTCCAAAGCCTGTTCCTATACCAATTAATACTTTGCCTTTATCATTCCCTCTCCCTTCATTATAAGGAGCAGGGTCTGCCTTCATAGGCACTTCTTATAAAACAGTTTACACAGTTTAGCTGTTTAACATAGTAGATAATGCTTCTTTAAAACTTATTCTGAAAGACCATTTAATCCAAGGCTTTAATCTAACTATAATTCATCCCTCTGTCAATTGTGCCACAGACTCTTATTTCACTTTCTTACATCATCTAAGCCTCTATGCTTTGGCTTTTCAGTACTGCCTCTTTATTCTCCTCAGGTTATTTATCCAGGCAGCAAGCTTCATTAAATTACTTTTCCCAGTCCTGCAAATTCTCTCTCCCCTTTGTGGCATTTCATCTGTGTCCCTGTCCACGTGGCTCTGAGTCAGTCATACGTACCCTTACTCACAGTTGTCCAGAGGGGGTGGTTTTCACTCGGCTGGCCTTAGCCCCACCCTTCACTTGACCCCACCCTGCTCTGGGCCCCACAGCACTCCATTCAACTGGCCAGCAGATGCTATCCAAATGAATGTAATCAGACCAAAGCTGTTCATACTCACAGCATGGTGGAGGGTGGAATAAGGAGGGTCTTTGGTTGGCCTAGAAATGTTGTTCTCTTCTAACTGGTCTATGTCTAGTCTCCACACACACACACACACACACACACATACACACACACACTCAGATAAAATTGACCGAATGAACAGTACATTTCGGGAAGTTTTGAACTAGAGCGTTACATACTTAAACCAGCATTTAAAAATCTTAAAATACTCAGAATAGAGCTCCTTTTAAGTACACACTACTGTGGCTGGGACCAACAATTGTTTGAATTATTGATTCAACAGAAAATATTTTCAAACTGTGAAACATCAGAAAATGATTTGGTTGATATGGTTTTGCAGGCGGGTATTTTTTTTGTCAGATTATACAATCTTTTAAATCAATTCAAGTCCAGTTTAGTGCGATCGGTGTCACATTTGGGAACCCATGGAACTATACATATTTTTTCAGTTATCTGTAAAGTTTAATACTTGACAAATTGTAATTGGACATTTCAAACAGACCTTCAGGTTTTTTTGACTATGCACCCTTTATTGATTTTGGATGTCTTCACAGTGAATAGGATTTAATGTGCATGTTTTGTCAATTTGTATAGTACAAGTGCTTTAGTGACAACATAACATCCACTCTTCTAATGAGACAATACATTTTAAATATACCAATACCCCAGTCTTAATTGTTACCATTGATTTAATTATTATTGCCGATAAGCTGTTAGTCATAGTAGTGTTAAACCTAGCTATTTGTGTTGTGTATATATATCTTATACTACTAATATCTGCTAAAAATCTGCACAGATTCAATAATCATCATAAAAACAATCTTGGTGCGAGAAACATATTTTGGTCAAGGAGCCTAAGCACGGGTTAAAAAGTGCAGCTTGTCTTGTGTACATTCCTTTTTTGATTGCATGTGTTTCTGAGAAATTTGAAAACAATATATAGGAAACTTTAAACATTTTGTCTCCGTTTCTAAATTTCTTCTTTATTTCTCTCAAGTTGTATCACTGTTCATCTTGTCTAGGTCAGTCTGTCTGTGCAGCACGCAGCTTGGCTTTTACCCGCTCCTCTGTGTTACAATCTATGTGTGTGTGTGCCTGCGTGTGTGTCAGATGACCTATTGAAATCATTGCAGCGCAGTATGCCTGTTACCACAGCAACACAGGCTTCTCAGTCTCTCAGTCCTTCTCTGTCTCTCCTCCATTTTCATTTCCCCTCCGCAATAGACTGAGGTCATGTGACCACTCCTACGTCAAGCTGGGCAGGCAGGCAGGCAGGCAGAAGAGCTAGTCAGTTTGTGGGCTTTTAACAAACCTCTTGCCCAAGCTAGGAGTCTCTGTGTGTATCTTTTAGCTCTGTCTCAGTAATTCATTCATTGCTCTTTTCTGACCTTCTCTGTTGTTCAATCTCCCTTTCTTTTCCTCTCATCTTTGTTTCTCTCTTGTGCAATTCTGCTTCCTTGCCTGTTGCTTGTTCCGCAGCTGCTGCTGACACAAACTTAATATAGGGAGAAAGTGCTCAGTGATGGACTGCTGAGCAGCTACATTGCTACAACGCGAGGTAAGCTTCCTGTGTTTTCTCTGTCTGTGTGCTTTAGAAGCCAGTGGTTTCTTCCAGAAGAGCTGTAGCTCCTGCCTCTGAGTCACATACTTGTGCAGAGGGGAGATTGTCTTTTAGATGATTAGTCAGACAGCGAGTGAATGAGTCTCTGTGAATGTGAGGACACTCTTTTTCTAACTCTTTAAAACATGGTGTAAATTACACAGTTTTCAGTCTAATTTGAATGCCGCGGCTTATGGACACTTGGATGAAACCACACAAGCAGTATGGAGATGTTCTGTTTTTTTCTGTTGTTATATTACATCCGAAGAAGGGGTCCAATTTACCTCAATCGCGGTGAGTAAATTATTAAATTTACTTTGTTATAAAAGGAAATGTTTCTGTTTCTGTCTGATGAAATTATTTATTTCATCACATAAAATGGTTAAAGAAATTATTTATTGAGTCATGCATTTGCACTTACATGACAGAAATACAAACCTACTCATCAAGACACTGCTTTACAACAACACTCATAGTTGTCGCTGTGTGTACCTGAGTGACTAAAAGGGCATTCAATGCTGACAATTGTGGAAATGTCAGACATCATGGTCACATCACTGAGTTGGCTGTGACATATTTCACTCCTTTGAATGCACTCCTCATGCAGTACAAAACAAGAAGGACAAGGCAACCAGGACAGTTGGGGTACAATTACATTTCTTTGCCAAGGTATTGTGACGTTTTAATCTGCCTGTGTGAGCAGATGTGGCCTGGGACTCATCAGTGATTGTAAGGAGAGGAAAAAACACATTTAGAAATATATCATCAGCAACACTTATGGAAATATTCATGTGTTCACTCACTGCACGTGGGACAAACAGCAATAATCTGTATTGCTGGTCATTGTTAGCCTGGATCTTGGAAGTGTAGTTTTTCTCAGTTGAGTTTTGCTGGGCTGTTATGACCTCAAGATCAGTTTATTAGTGGAATAGTAGTAAATAAAAAAAAATTCCTTCAGAGCAGCCATGTAGAAATAATTGCACTCTCTATCTTCTGCGAATATCGTGATCTCTGATTTGCAAGAGCAATTTCTTATGGACAGACATGTTAGCGCTAGTTTCAAGGGACAGCTGGTCATCCATGCTCTATGTCATTCTCCCATGGGTTTTTATTTGAAGAGGTCATAGGTCGTTTAGCCCAAATCCAGCCTGAGTAGGCTGTAGAATGCTCTCTCAGGCTGCCTGCAGTTAAAAGGTTCCACACAGACAGACACTTGCTGACATATATCACTTTTTAGGGAAAGTCTAGGTCTATAGGCTGCCTGGCATTGGTTAAGGCAAACTATTGGAAACAGATGTTCTATTTTTAGTTACAGAGAGGAATTCACACAGACAAAAAAACAAGTTATTTTCATGTGGCCTGTCACTGTGTTCCTTGGTTGTACTTGATGCTCAAACAAGATCGTATTGGCTGCCATAACTGAGAATACACCCTCTAGTAAGGAAAGTAATTTGTCTCAGTTTCACTACACTGGAAATTATTACTCAAAGTTCACCATCGAAAAAAGAAAAGATTTGCCACAAACTAAACTGTTATTTAATCTTTGAAGCCACAGTGCAGCAACTGAGGCGACGGCCAGTGTAAGAGCCACTATGCAGCAAGTGTGTGTGTATAGTTAAATATTTATGTTGTTTTGATATGTTCTTATAGTGTCCAGGTTTTGTAGTTTAAGTTTTGTACAGTTGAATTATATTTTGTATAGTGTGTTTTCTATATTCACATATATTCTGTTTTGAGCGCTGTTTGCATCTTTTTTGCAACAGTTTGAAGAGGCTGTAAGGCGGTTCTTCATATAGGTGCGTGGTTGAGCCAGCGTGGTTGGTTAGTGAAGCGCAAGAAGAGTGGTGAGTGAGTCTATGGAGTAGACCCAAACAAGTTTTGGCTGTGACATTTATGTGAATTGTGCGTGAAATGTGAGTGACATTTACGTGAAGATGACGGGAAAGTGATGGTTGATATCAGTGATAAGAGAAAAAGTGACATTGTGACCAGCTTGGAGTTAAGGAGTGCCAATTTTCGATAATGGATCGTTTAAACAATGTGTCTGAACTGTGCTGGAAAGGAGAATAAAATACCTCACTTCAATTGTAACCCGCCTACTGGATTTGTGTAACAGTGGGTTATCACTACGGGACAGGTTCTGTTGTTTGGACTCGAGTCAGCTGTAAAGAAATACTCCTCAGACACACCAAGTGGCCATTGTATGGAACTGAGTGGAACGGCCACTACAGCCAGGCACTTGATAAATGTGTTCCTTCAGTCCCCTGTCATAATGTTGTAGGACATTCCCTATGAGGTTTAGTTATGAGGTATTTGGTTATGGTAGTTGGTGCTGCAGTGACTTTTTACAAGCAATAATGTACTATGCTACACATATAAAATGAATGTGTTTATATGTATCTGCTTGTTGTGATGGAAAGATAATGTGTTGTGGGAATGGGGAAAAATTTGCAAAATGTTGAAAAGGAAGCATGGGGAGACGACATCTGATTTCAGTGTCATCATTGTCACGACACAGGAGCATGTGATACAGCTGTACAGATATTTAGACAAAACTAAATGACTCATCCAAGATTTATTTTGAATTTGTAATTTTTATTTTTTTCCTAAAACATCATCAATGTTCAGAATAAAAACCAATGCACTGGTATCTTCATATCTGATAGTACTTATTAAAGGTTGCTTTTTGGTTATTGAGTCCACAGAGTCATAATTGGTCCATCAACAAATAATGTATGTTTTCAGTAATGGTTTGGATTAATTTTGATAAGCATTGAATGATTTCAGAAATTAAACAGAACACTAGCTTTTTTCATATTAAAGTTAACTGAGTATTTTTTGGTTTTAGAGTATTCGTCTTTCAAATTTACAAGCAATATGAAGACATCACGTAAAGAAATTGTGGGTGGCATGTTTTTGCAGTTTCTTTAATCAGCAGAATATCTGTTAAGAAAAACGAATTAATGAGCGAGTCCTACAACAGTCATAAAAAGGGTTAGGTTTGCTTTAGTCAGGTAGGTGACTGTAGCCTACTATGAGAACATTTTAGAAGTCCAGTTAAGTAAGTTCAGTTTAATTTCTTTGCTATTTTATTAGCAGGAAAAATACCAGCTGTGGAACTGACTCAGTTTACTCCACCAAGTTTAATTCTGTCCCATACAGTAGCCCTAACCCTAAGAGTGAATACCTCTTCCAAGGCTAATTCCCTGTTCTCACCATGTCAAAGCAGTGTTCCTTTTAGACCAGGGGTGTCCAAACTACGGCCCGCGGGCCAACAGCAGCCTGCCATCTATTTTTAATCAGCCCGCATTAAAAAAATAGCAACTTACTTATAGAACTTTGTAGTTTTGCTTTATTTTTGAAGAAATTGTACCTTCTTGATTCTTGTTGTTCTGGGTTGCTACCCTCGGGTTGAATGCACTTCTTTTAAGTCGCTTTGGATAAAAGTGTCAGCTAAATGTAATGTAATGTGGTGGACTATGGCCCACTGTATTGCACTTCTCAGTTTAGACACTAGGTTGCGCCCAACTCACCCCTGACCTACCAGCTGTCCCTCAGAACGCTGCCACGTTGCGAGCAACGCGATTGAGGCGCACTGTCAACAATCCGATCCAGGACAGGGGGGCGTGGCGGCATGAGTATTCTTTTCTGTATGTGGTCTTAGGGATAAAAAATGTTTGGACACCCCTGTTCTAGACTCTGTCTGCCTGCTATATTCTTTTTTTACACTAAAGTTTAATAATGAACCTTAACATTTTTTTACACTTCTTATAATAACATAAAAGATTTTGAACTTTTTGTTTTGATCCGCCACTGCATTGTATAGCTGTGCTGACTATTTTCCACACGCTAACATCCATTAAGTTATTACCACACAGACTCAACAAAATCTTAGAAGCCTAATTTGAATTATCAGTAACCTTTAGGTTTTAATACATGTTCACTGCTCAGCATATCTCAGTTCCCCATGTTCATCGTGACCCATGACCTCTACTGTGATGTAACTTCTGTTATGTTATTTTCCGTGATGTTGTATCCTGTTTCTATATTTTTCTTTGACCACAGGAAACACAGCAGGCTTTGTTGCATCCCCTGAGGCAGTCTTCAATCAGAACCATCTCCATGCTCACGGCCCTGCCTGAGTCTGTTATCTCCTTCCCTGTCTTTTTTACTGTCCCACGCTCTTTTTACACTATCTGTCATTAAGCATACACTAAAAGACATGATAGACCTTGCTCTCATCCTGTAACAGCCATTCATTCTCCAGCCGCTCTCATACTTGTTGTGCAAACATCTCTTATCTGTATAGGTTCTTTTTCTCCTATTACAGCCAACTCACTTCCACTTAAACAATACTTATGGATGTGTGTCCAGCAGGTGTGAGGCAGTTCTTTTGTTGTCCACCATCAATTTTTTTGAAAGTTTTTAAAGAAAATTATCCTTCATCTTTAGTCTGTCAGGAGCATTTATTCAGATGTGTTTAATACAAAGATGGTTATGTAACTGAGCAAATGTAAGGTTAACTGTCCGACAGTTCCCTGACAAGTCCTAGCTTACAAAGTTTAGCTAGTTATGGCTAGCTTATACACAGCTTTCATGCTGGTTATTGTTATTGTTTACCCTCTCCAAAACCAAACTACAAAGGGAGAAGTGAGAGAAATGAATTTAACATTCTTTGTTTACATTTTGCATTTGAATATTAGGACTAATGAAAAGCATTTACTGCATGGGCATCATCTATACCTAAATCAGGCACTGCTAACTTTTTATGCTGAAATAACAACATTTCATAATAATGTGATCATGATATCTCCATTCTGTATGATGACAAATTATAAACTATTTTAACGTATTTGTTGCATACATTACTGCCCTAACTATTTGACGTTACTTTCTGACTTCATGGTTATATCATGACAGCATCATTCCTATCAAATGATCATAAATACATTTTTGTTCTCTCAGCTAAAGGTCATGGCTGTAGTCCTATAACAAGCAGGGATACCTCAAAATAATGCATTTCTGAACTATATGCATGACATCAAAACACTTCCAGTTTAATATGTGTGAGCAGGAAGTAAAATCATTTGTAAAACAAAGTTAGAAGTCTGTCACCATTAGTGTGAACTACATTGCTGTTTGTACTGTGTAAAAATGACTAATCTGGCTGGACTTTGCAAATGTTTAGTGACGTGAATCAGAGGAGTCAGGCTTTATGTTGAAGCGTTTGATGTTGGCAGCAGAGAATTGTAATATCATTTATAAGACACAGGCGGATATCTATACTGTCTCCCCCATGTTGGGACCCAGCAGTTAGACATCCAATTAACCAGGTCCAGTCATCCATTGCCTGGCAGGCAGGGAGCTCCCCCCAAGGCACTGCAGACAAAGAGCGAAAGAAAGTAGTTATGACCTCTGTGTATAAGACAGGGGACTCATTTTCTGCTGGACCTAGAGACCCAAACAGATGTCTCTTACAACAGTCCACCAGAATACTTTTAAATGTGGCTCAGCTGAGTAAATGTTTAGTCCGTGGTTATTGTAAAGCTTTAAGCATTTGTATATCTAATGGATGCCAGTATAAATAATAACATTGTTATATAATCCTTATTTAATACCAGAACAATTACACATAGCTGGGACTACGGACCTTTGCACTGGGGCTTCACACATTTTATTGCATAATCCTTAAAGTTGATTATGAAATAGACTTCAGGAAGTGTTTCATCTGCCTCTCACTGGTACAGTCTTCTTCTCCAGAATCAGTACTCACAATTTGTGGTTGCCTCCTCCACAACATCCTCTCAGGTCTGTTACCATAGCAACTTAATGAAGGATAAGAGGGCCATTTAAAAGTATAAGGGCTAAAGACGACAGCGTCACACTCACCAGGTAGCAGCCACCAATCACTCTGACTCGAGTCACACACTATTTGTCTCCTGTATCAGGTTCAGAGTTGATTTAATTGGAAAGAGCCTACACAACGGTCTTATTACAAAAGTGAAAGGAAGCATGAAGGAGCCAATCCTAGAAATTATGGCTTCAGTCCAAGTAGTACAAACTCATCTGCCGCCCTCTTGGTTCGCCCTCTATCCAGCTTCTCTATCCACAAAACTACTAAAAACCCTTTTACAGGGTAAAATTATGTAGAAACCTCAGAGAGAGCCACATTTGAGGGATCCCTCTCCCAGGACGGACAGAAGTGCAATAGATGCCACGTGTAGGAAAACATCATCAAGATCGTCATGGTTCACCACCATTATATGATGCCAACGCACCATTACCACTACGATCAGCCCGCAAGATATAGAATCCGCCGTACTGGATCCACCATTGCGACCTCTGATTGCACGATCCACAATCGTAATCCATGGTGCGGCCACAGCGGGCCCTAATCTGTGGGCGATAAAGCAAAGGGACTCAGATCAGCCATCATTACCTCTATGCCAGGGGTGTCCAAACTTTTTATCCTGAGAGCCACATACAGAAAAGAAATTTGAAGGTCTGGTACCACTCACACCGCCACGCCCCCCTGCCCTGGAGCGGACCGTTGACAGTGCGCCAATTTATGCGTTTCCGTTTTGACGGACACAGACAGATAGGACCGCCTTCTTTGCCGTATAACCTCCTCTCCGGGCTCCACAGAGAGCTTTTTGTGCAGCTCTGATTTTTCTAACTACACGTCGGCATGGCGGAGAGCCTATGGATATTGGCTGTTATTGGTCCGCTAACAACAGTATTTCGGAACGACATCATTTCCGGACCTCAAACTTCATGTTTCATTTCCTATATTACAATAAACCCAAACACAACTACGATTCTACGATTAATGTGACAAGTGTTTTAAGCCAGCGGAGTTGTCCGGCTGACGGTGGCTGGTTAGAGCCCTGACGGCATGTGTGTACGGTCACATACGGTTATAACAAGCTTTCATAACGGCGCTAGCGTCCTAGCCACCATGCTAACTCCGGTGGTAACTGTGCAAAAACATGCTGTCACGACTTTAATTCCACGGCTGTCATGACACTGTTTCTCAAACACCGTCAGGTTAGAAGCAAACACTTAGTAGTAGTTAGTATCGGGAGTCCCTGCTGACAGTGTGTGGAAGCTGGGGAGGAAGATAGCTGCTTCCGTGTAGCTTGAAGCCATGGAATTAGGAACGCAGCTCATAAACAAGACAGGGGAAACGCTGCGCTAAGAAACAATAACATAAGCATTATAATCCGCTGGGTGTCACTTTATTTTATTGAGTTGCCATCGTACTCTGTGTGTGAAAAGCCGGGAGTAGGTAAATAATGAACGTGGACTTCTTCTGAGAACTCATGAGGTAGGCTTCTCTAAGCTTCGTTGTGCCAGCTACTGTTCTGGCGCACAATTGTTTTCAGCAACGGAGAACTATAAATCAAAAAGTTTCCGTCCGTCCGTCCATACGTAACGTACTCGGAGAAGCATACAGTGGACTTCAATTGCGTCGCTCAGGGCGGGGGGCGTGGCAGCGTTCTGAGGGACAGCTGCACTAATTGCTCTAACTATAAGCTTTATCAAAAAGGAAGGTTTTGAGCCTACTCTTGAACAAACAGATGGTGTCTGCCTCCCGAATTGAAAGTGGTAGATTATTCCACATCTTTCATGCTTGGGGCTCACTGTGGGTCTCTCTGAGCGAGGGGGCGGGGTTGGAGCCCCGGGAGCCGAGACCGGAGGGCTCGCTACACACACACGCAAACTCTCCCGCTCCTGATATTTCTTGATGACCTGATACGATGATGATTTAAAAAATATTAACGTGACGTTCACTTACGTTGATCGCTACGATCACGTTAATAATATGAAAACTGATTCGTTAAGTTCAGTGTTCGTGAAACATATGCACAACTCTGTACTGTACAGCCAACTGCAGAGGGGCTGAAGATCCGCATCCAGGCTACAGAGCCGCGGGTGGCCGACTATGATAAGCATAGCTGCTAAACATAGTGTCTTTGTGAGCATGCTTTTGTTAGCATATAGCTTCAAGCACCAGTGTACAACTAAGCAAATGCTCGCAGACCTGCTGATATGGCTGACTATTAGTCTTATTATATTTCAACATTTACTCAAATATGCTTTGCCATGTATATTAGTATCCGGGCTCTAGCTTCTAACGCCAACATGGCATTTAGAGTTTTCCCTTGTGTTAATTTCAGTCTCCAGGTTATCTTGTTTTTTCTTTTATATACTGTATAAACTGTGAAATGTTATCTATTTCCATGTTATCTCCCTTCACACATTTTCCATATGCTGCTGTTTAAATGTTAATCAGTTGATTTTACAGAGCTCAGTGTGACTGTACAAATAAGTCAGTGATAGAGGTAAACAAAGGCATGTGTCAAAAAAGAATGCTCTGTGAAAATCATTCATGAGCCACTCAAGTGATTTATCCCTCTCGTTATGATGAGACCCCTTACATAAGATCTGTGTTCATCATCCTGTTTGTCAAAAACAGAAAGAAGCTGTCGAACACCTCACTGGGTATTTGTTACTGAGTTTTACTTTGAGAGTATCTGATACGTTATCACTTCTCAAATATCCTTGCTTACTGTATGGGATTTCTACTCAGTCGTAGCCTTGATTGAACTTTGTGGGCAGAATAGTGTTTTAAGTTTTTGTCATAATTGAACTTGAGCTGATGATACATTGAACTGCTCAATTTTCTCCTTTCTCCCAATATGAGATTATAGCAGTAAAGCTTCCTATGGTTTCATGAAGTGCAGTAGTATTAAAAGATCTTGCTACATTTCAGTACACAAGTGACTCATCTTCTGAGAGTTGTAGGCCAGAGCAAGGAAACTGGGCAATGTACAGGGCACTGCACAGGACTGAACTCATTCATCAATACTGTATAAGTCCATACAACCCGAACACACACAAGAAACACAAAATAATGTTAATAATACTACTGCATGTGTCATTTCAAACATGTTTATGATTCTTGTATTTACATAAACACTATAATATAATACACAATAAAATATAAGAATGTAATATTCCATAAAATATAGAGGGTGGTTACTTTAGAACACATTATCACTGAGACCAGGGAGCAGGCACTTCCTGTTTTTGTTAAAAAAATGGCAGATAGATAGCGGACTCAGAACTCTAACTCTGTGTCTCTTCTCGCTGTCACTTACTCCAAAACTCCCTTCTATCCCTCAGTGAGAACCACATGTGAGGGATCCCTCTCCAAGGATGAACAGAAGTGCAATAATTTCACATGTAGCTTAATACATTAACAAAAAGACAATATTTACAACATTGATTAGAATAAACAGATTTTAGCATAATGGAAAGGTGTGTCAATGTTTAAAGTATTGATACATAAGAAATAGTCTCATATTGAAGAAAAAGATAGATCCATTCATCCATCGATGGATTTGATTTTTTAATTTAGATTTTCACAGCAGTAGCCACGTATATAAAATTCAATAAGATACCTGGTAAAGAATACACAAAAAGGAAAAGAAAATACACAAGGTGCTCTGAAAGTCCAGCACACTTAAAATTTGACAGAAAGAGAGATAAATAAATAAGGTGCAAAGGAAGTTTTGATACTGCTGTGCAAAAATAGTGGTGATAGCATGCTGATGAAATTATGATAGTGTACATGTTGCATAATGTACAGTAATATCATAGCAATAATAATAATAACAATAGTAATCACAATAGTAATTGTATACATGCTCCATTTTTTATACAAATTATAATTATAACGGAACAGCATAATAGTTAAATTATAGTAATAAAACAGTAGCAGTAATTTAGTGATAAAATATGTATTTATGACTAGTATCATATACACACCATATAAGAGTTACAAACATACACACAGACATATAATATGAATATGATATATAATATCAATATGGAATGGTAGTATCTTACCAGAATAGTGTGTACTCATGGTAATCACTTAATATGACAGTCACTTTGATAAGTATGAGTTTAATTATAGTAAGTAACGCAATGTGGCTGGATCAACTGCATATAGATGATGACTTATCATTGTTAATATTCAGAGTCCATGTTTTATTTCTCATATAAATGAACATTTGAATTGACTCTGAAGAGGGATTATAAGCTTTATCCTGTTCATAAAGATTGGCTCTACAACTGTTATACTCCAGTTCCAGGAAGAACTAAATTGTGTTTGTCGAGCAGCTCAGGTTAAATGTCATTTGACAACACATGTTTTGCCTCCCTGTGTGTTAAAGACAACTTTAATGTGTGTTTAGAGATTTTATATTAGTCTCAATTAGTCTCTTTATTTAGAGACTAATTGAATCCATGTTAGGCATAGGGCACTGTGAAGTTTTTAGCTTTGTAAGAACGGTTGCTTACAATTTGGTTTATACTTCAACAAAACCACTTCAACAAAACCACAATACGCAGCAGCTGCTTCCTCAGCCTAGTCTGGTGGTTATGTAACTGATGCATGGATCAGAATCAGACCTCAAAACCAACACCCTACAGTAGAACCATCAGTGTTAATTTCGTTGACGAAGACGATGACGAAATATATTCGTTAACGACCCTTTTTCCATGACGAAGACGTAACGAAAACGAGTCTTTGAAAATAAAAACTATGACGAAATCTATTTTAATTTTCGTTGACGAGACGAAAATGTTGGTGGATGACTAAGTCACAATCATTTTTAAAACATCGTATCAGCCGTCATGAAGTATCAGGAGCGGGCGAGTGAGTGTTTCTGTGTGTGTCTGTGTGTGTGTGTGTGCGCCCCAGATAGCGCTCGGGTCCGTAGCTCCGCCCCCCGCCCCGCGCACCTCGCACAGAGAGACACAGTGAAAGCAGAGCTCGTTCTCTATGAGCAGCCTCTCAGTGACTGACTGCTTCTTAACTATGGAAACAGTGAAAACACAGAGTTAACTATGAAAACTGTGAAAACACAGAGTTTCTCTGGTCTCAGCTGCTCAGAGATCAGCCCCTCAGCTTCTTCATCAGAGCAGAAGCTGCAGTTGGTTTGTACCGATGTTCAGTTTCTGTGTCCGGCTCCAGTCTAACCTGCTCTCCCTTTTTGTTTTCACATTTAAAACTAAATATATATTTTTAAGCTATTAGGCTGCAGCTATATGTTTTTATAGAAAAGGAGTTTAATGTGGCTATTAAATGTGACATTAAAGGTGACTAAAACTAGACTAAAACTAAGAAGGATAAAAATGACTAAATGTGACTAAAACTAGACTAAAATGGAATTTGTTTTCGTCGACTAAAACTAGACTAAAACTAAGAAGGATAAAAATGACTAAATGTGACTAAAACTAAAATGCATTTTCGTCAAAAGACTAAGACTAAGACTAAATCAAAAATAGCTGCCAAAATTAACACTGGAACCAATTGCTAAATTATACTTTTGAAGTAAAGTAGAATTTAACAGGGATGTAGTTTATGATAGAATGGCTGTAATGACTCACAGAAAAGAAGGACACATGGTCAAATTATTTGTTTCGGGGCTCACGGTGTACAGAATTATACCAGTTAGATGTGTGATAAAACCACACACTGCCAAATGTTATGCCTCCATGTTCTGTCTAGCTTGCGACTGGTCACAGTGGCAGCATGTTGAGTAGTCCAGATGTCTTTTTCTTTGCAGTGTTTTCTAGTTTCTGCTGGTGGACCCCAACATGTTCCCAGGGCCCTCCTACCAGTTCACCGTGCCAAAGGAAACTAGAAAACTAGAATATCTGAGCTCCTATATCTACAAGGGTGAACCCAGCCATCCAAGGAGGGAACTTTTCTCCCATCAATTTACTAAATTCGCATGTATTTGCTATGTTCTTTCGGTCACTACACAAAAGTCACTTATGAACAAGTCCCTGAAACACTTAAACTTCCCACCTGAGGCATCAACTGACTCTCAACCAAAAGGCAGCTAACTATTTTCCAACCATGAACCAGGTTCTCAGACTTAGAGGTGCTGACTCTCATCTGAAAATCTGCATAATAATGTAGTGTTCTCTTGATTCTAGGAGCTGCACTGTCGGGTAAACAGCCCCTGGTAGAGACTTCCAAGAAAATGTGTCCTTGTGGAGGGGTCAAACTCAAAGCAATTCATACAACCCTGTTGGAGGTTGTATTGTTTGTGTCATTTCACCTGGACCAGGGCAAAGCAGGGCCTTCTCCTGACCTTGGAGGGGAGCGTCATCTTTATCCCATCGAGACCAGTCGGGCAGAATTCTGCGGCTGCAATAGAAGGGGGTAGGGGAGAGCTGGGTAATGTGAGACATTTTTTATATTTCCTCCCCTCTAGGCGAGCTAAAATTATATATCAGTCAAATTTACACATTTCCCATTAATTCAGGATGTTTTCTAGCAATGGAAATGATCAGAATGTCTTCAGGACAAAGGCAGTGAAAATATGGTTGGTTTTTAAAAAATTGGTCTTGTGTCTAACTTTACCCCAGCTACGGGGTAAAAATCAAGGGGGTAAAGTGATCCACTTACTTTTTCCACTTTAAAACTACCATAACAACACATGTTGTAATGTTAAAATCCTGACAGCTAGATTGACAACCACACATTCCAAAACTAATATCGGACTACTAACAGAATCATGGGGATTGGTCAATTAAGCACATTTATGATTATAATGATTCATGTGATCTCTTGCACACCCTTACTTACCTGCACATTGTTTCTCGGTCCAATTGGCAGGGACAGGGATATTGTTTTTCTCTGCTTATTCAAATGCCAGTTCACGGCACTTAACTGGATCAAGGCCATGGAACTGGTCAGCTAGTTGTTTCAAGTGTTTGGCAAGCTCCTTCTTTATGAATCTTTTGAGGGTTGTCTTATCAATATTTCTATCCCTTCCAGCTTTTCTTAAGGACTTCTTTCCTTGCATGACCTCAGCGGCTGCAGTCTCCATCTCTGGGAGGGGTGTTTGGCCCCAGGTTGTCTTCCTGGTGTAGTTTCTTGGCATGATGGCTTTTCTACAATGTTAATGACATTAAAAATAAAACATATATAATGTAATATAACACTAAAATATGTTTAAGACTAAACTTAACTTGAGCTTCATGGTGTTTTGGCATTTGTCCCACTTTACCCCACCAGTGTTAATTTCGTTGACGAAAACTATGACGAAAAATATTCGTTAACGATCTTTTTTCCATGACCGAGACGAAGACGTAACGAAAACGGATCTTTGAAAATAAAAACGATGACTAAATCTATTTTAACTTTCGTTGACGAGACGAGACGAAAATGTTGGTGGTTGACTAAGTCACATCATTTTTTGAAACATCATCGTATCAGGCCGTCATGAAGTATCAGGAGCGGGCCTGTGAGTGTGTCTGTGTGTGTCTGTGTGTGTCTGTGTGTGTGTGTGTGTGTGTGTGTGCGCCCCAGATAGCGCACCGGTCCTGAGGCTCCGCCCCCGCCCCGCTCACTCGCTCAGAGACACAAGACCAGAGCTCGTTCACGTGAAGAAGCCGCTCACTGACTCACCGGCTGCTTCTTAACAGTGGAAACAGTGAAAACCAGTTTCTCTGGTCTCAGCTGCTCAGAGATCAGCGCAGCAGCTTCTTGATCAGAGCAGAAGCTGCAGGTGGTTTCTACCGAGCTTCAGTTTCTGTGTCCGCCTCCAGTCTGACCTGCTCTCACTTTTTGTTTTCACATTTAAAACTAAATATATATTTTTAAGCTATTAGGCTGCAGCTATATGTTTTTATTTATTTCAAAATAGGGTTCTTCTTATTTCATACATTTCCCACAAATATTGGGAGGACTCAAATAACCCTACAAAGTTCTGTGTTTAATTTATTTCAAAGTAGGCCTACACTTGCCTGTGTATTTTCTTCTCTTCATAAGTGTTCGGTATTTTCCTTTGTTGTAACAATAGCAATAAAATGTCAAGAGTTTTCTTTATTGTCGTTCTATAATTTCGTAAATGCAACAAACTATAGTTTAGTATATTATAACTATATTAAACTTTATTAGCTTTGTTATCAAATATGTTTTACGGCTCCAGACACATTTTATTTGGGGGAAGAAGGGGCAAAATAAGTAAGTAAAGGTTGCAGACCCCTGCTGTAGACCTATGCTGGTAGGGATATCTAATGGACAACCCAAGTACTGCAAGCTAGACTTTTATGCAGTTTTAGACACAACACAGGGTCCATGGACCTGAGAAGGGAAGAAAAAGAGTTTAAGGTGGCTATTAAATGTGACTAAAACTAGACTAAAATGTAATTAGTTTGTGGACTAAAACTAGACTAAAATGTAATTTGTTTTCGTCGACTAAAACTAGACTAAAACTAAGATGGATAAAAATGACTAAAAGGTGACTAATATGCATTTTCGTCAAAAGACTAAGACTAAATCAAAAATAGCTGCCAAAATTAACACTGTACCCCACAGCCACCGTTTTAGAAAAAGCAACATCTCTTAGCAATTCAGGCTAATCTTCAGCTAGCATCAATCACATGGTTTTATATGTTGGAAGTTTACCAACATGTATGATATAAGTTTTTCTACCTGATTCAATGTGTTTTGACACAGTTAATTAAGTTCAAAGCAAGACAATTTACTTTGACATGCAAAAAATAAATTTTTCTGAAAAAACATACTTTCCACGGCACCAGCACCAACTTCTCTTTCATGGCAAGGGGGGAATGGGAGGTGCTTGAAAACATAATGGTCAATTAACCACAAATGTGTTCCGTTGACTAGATACAGGGGGTGTCTCACATTACCCGATGTCTCACATTACCCCACTTTCCCCTACCTTGGCATGTGAAACCATCAACCAGCTTATTTATTTTTTTAGCAAATAGATGGTGACAGCAAAGTTTGCACCTATTGGAATATTGAAGACTTCCAACCACTACTTTTTGAAATTCATGTGTAGGTCACAAAAATAACTCATCATGTGGATATGCTCATAAGGTCTCAGTCATTCAAGTTTATTTTCCTCCCTTTGTGATGTTGTCACCTATAGAGAATCAAAAGGCCATCATGCTGCTCAGGATATGAACTGATATCTGCATGTATCTCATCCTAAAAGTATCACTTTCTCTGTTGTCTGTCCCCTCCAGCTGTGAGCTGATAGATCAGAAGGACTGACAGACATGGGAAAGCAGAACAGCAAGCTCCGTCCCGAGGTGATGCAGGACCTGCTTGAGAGCACCGACTTCACCGAGCATGAGATCCAAGAGTGGTACAAGGGGTTCCTAAGGGACTGCCCCAGTGGGAACTTGTCCATGGAGGAGTTCAAGAAGATCTATGGTAACTTCTTCCCCTATGGAGACGCTTCAAAGTTCGCCGAGCATGTGTTTCGCACATTTGATGCTAACGGTGATGGGACAATAGACTTCCGGGAGTTTATCATTGCACTAAGTGTGACATCGCGCGGCAAGCTGGAGCAGAAGCTGAAATGGGCATTCAGTATGTATGACCTGGACGGGAACGGGTACATCAGTAAAGCTGAGATGCTGGAGATAGTACAGGTGAGTGTGCATGCTATCTGTGTACAGAAATATTACATATTAAACAGATAATGAGTAACCAAAGTTCTCAGTGAAACATAATGAAATGTGCAAAAGCAAAAAAGAAAATTGTAGCACCAAGAAGAAAGTGTTGATGTCATAAAGGCCTCAGGTGGCCTTTGACTGCGAATCATTAAATTCTGAAAAAAATTGCATTCACGTGAATCACAGATATTCAAACATCCACTCTTAACCACCGCTGTATTAACAGTACGGCCCTTGTTTACATTCCTCCATTTGAACATTTCTAAGGATGGCTTATTGTCTACATTAAATGGATAGCCCAACCAAAGATGAAAATTCACTCATTATCTAATCGCCACTCTGTGTTTGGAGTGTTTAAGGCCACAAATCACTTGGGAGTTTCAGAGGTAAACAGCGTTGCAGCCAAATCCAATACAATTCATGTCAATGGTGAGCAATTCTTTCAACACATATTAATGTGCATATATTAATGCCTCCATACTGCTCCAGTGGTGTCATCCAAGTGTCTGTAAGCCTAGGCATTCAAATTCGATTTCGAAATGGTGTCATCTAAACTGTGTTTTTAGCCTAAATGTCCTCTGTGATCACGGCTCTGGGCTGAGGATATCATAGGACATGTAAGCTTAAATATTTTTGTAAATGACTATCAAATTTGAATGTCGGGGCTTAGAGACAGTTGGATGACTCTACAGGAGCAGTATGGAGGCATTTTATCTTTTTATTTATACATTTCAGGAAGAGGTCACCATTTAATTGAATTGTATTGGATTTGGCTGCAACGCTGTTTACCCCTGAAACTCCAAAAGAGTCAAACACATCACCCAAGATTTAAACATCTTGGAGCATTTAACAAAAATACTTTTTGTGTGCAAGCTGACATCTAAAAAAAAAAAAAAAAAACAGCAAGGGAAAAGGGGGGTTGGTTAGGGTGGCGCTTCCTGTACAAGAGCTCCTCAAGTAAACACACCATTTGCGCACACCAAAATTCAGTTTATCTAGTCTAGTCTAAGTGTGTGCGTGTATGTGTGTGAGTGAGTTTCTTTTTTTCCCTGGACATTTGTGTAACAGTAGGCGGTTTCTCTCGCCTCAGTATCACCTAAATTCACCTCGCTTTCAGTTCTTCTCACCTTGTCTTTGTGCTGGGAGTCCTTTTATAAACATGGTGTTTGCCTAAGGGAAGAAATTAGTTGAATACTTACTTATTGAAGACAAGTCATAGAGCTGGCCAATTGGTTTTAATAGTAAAGAAACAAATATCTCAAACTAAAAATGTATACAACATAGACATTGTACACCAGGGCTCTTCAATAGGCGGCCCCCGAGCTGCTTTGGACTGGCCCCCGGAGTGTGCTTGAAAAGTGCTTGAATAAAAAAAAAATATACTTATTTTTTTTAAACTAACAATTTAGTAGCACTTACTCAGATGACTTTGTAGTTTTGCTTTATTTTAAACCGGGCCATGGGTCATATGGTACCAGGCCACCCAGAAAGAATAAACAACTTACATTATTTCCGTTTTTATTTATAATCTGATTCTGAACGGTGTTTTATTTTGAAAAATGACCGGATCCTCTCCGTTATGACTCATGCTTTACGCATGTCAAGACGCTTGTCTCGGTCACGTTTTCGCTGAACACAAACCCAGACGGTATTTGTCGGACCCATTTGTCAACAAACCAGGTGAATCCAGCATGTCTGTGCAAGGAGAAGATCAGCTGCTGGAGATCGCAAATGATGGCGCCCTTAAAAGTATGTTCGAGAAAACAACTCTACCGGTGTTCTGGATTAAAGTCACGGCAGAATACCCTGAGATCGCCACAAGAGCACTAAAAACTCTGTTGCCATTTCCGACATCATATCTGTGCGAAGCGGAGTTTTCTGCTGTGACGGCAACCAAAACGAAATTACGGAGTAGACTACTAGATTCTACATGGAATTGCTCCCCGGGCCATGGTTTTTAATTTGAAGTTCTTAATTATTATTTTTTGTTTCTAAGAGTCTTCTTAATTTGTTGGGTTTCATAGAGTTTTCAGACATAAATAACACACTGGTCTCTCCTCATGTCCTACCACATTGACTGTGAACCAGGCGTCATCGTACTTTCTTTCAACTTGGTTTTTGAACACCGTCTCTTGTTTGTCCCTGACTGTCACTGGCTGCTTGACGTGAACGAGCTCTGATCTCCTGTGTGTGTCTCTGAGAGAGTTAGCGGGGCGGGGGCGGAGCCCTGGGGCCTGTGTGTGTGCTGTCCGTCCGCGAAAAATATGCGTGACAGGCACAACACTGTTCAGGGATCCGCTGCAGAGGAGCTGAAGAGCCGCCCGCGGCTTCAGATCCTCGGATGGCCGGCTACGGCGAAAGAGCAATTTGTTTACTGCTCTGCCGTTAAAGAGATGCAGACGTTAAAACATTGGTTCGGCTATAATATTAGTTTATGCCGCGTTGGGCGCGCCACATAGTTTGAGAACCACTGCTCTATACAGTGGGTACCCCCTTTGTCCATTCCATCTGGGAGTCCCCCTTCTCAGGCAGCATCAAGCAGGGGCGCCTGCAGTTGCAGGGGGCGCCAATTTGCCAATTCCCCACACGGTGATATGATAGATAATAGAAAACTGCTTCGCGGGCCAAATGTTTTTTTTTTTTTTTAAGTGCTCGTGCCGCCCCCCACGTGTCATGAAAAAGTGCCGCCCCAGGCGGCTGCCCGGTTCGCCCGTGTCCAAAACCGCCACTGTAGGCTGGACATCAGCAACACACTTAGGGTGTTATTGTCACTATTAGCCCTAGATGGGACCGCCTTGTTGCAGAGAAACAGGCTCAGGGCTTCCACTGATTCAGCGTTGTGGTTAGTTATATTTTTCATTCACTTTATAGTTGTTTTTTATTTGTGATTAAATCATTGTTACTCACTGTTGTGTTGTTGGTGCAATGTTACGAGGACGCTGCTAATAAAGTTGCATAAGAATACACCTCAGTTTAACATTTATTATTATTATATTTAGAAAATACCCCAGTTGTTATGCTAGTCGTATATCATTATATTTTGTCGTATTTATCTGCCACATACGGAGCCCTTCTAGTGACATCGGTTGATAGGTTGAATTTTTTTTATGGCAAATGTAGGCAAATTACATGCAAGTTAATAGGCATGTTAGTCAAGCAAGCAATTAAGGTTCATTTTTGTAACAGTATGATTTAATTATGATGTATTCACCTCATTAATTGTCATGCATTGTCATGTTGTAATTCAATTCAGAGGCCTACTATGCAGTTTTATTTTGTATTTGTTGGTGCACTTGGAAGTTGTTCTTAGTAAATTATTCTAAACAACTGATACAGTTCACCTGAACTGAGTGATTAATTTTGAAACACATTTCCTTGATAGACTACCATGCACTTTTAAGTTGTTGCAATTCTATTCAGTTCCATGCAATGAACGTTGTTTGGTGGAGATACATTTTATTCTGCCTGTCACTCAAATCAGTTTAATCTTAAGTATTGAGGATAATGACCAGTAAAGTTGTGTTGGTACATCTATGTACAATGAAGTGCATGTTTTTGTTAGTTAATTGCATTTCTCCAATTGTCTGTTAATATGGCTTGTTTATTGCTCACTTGGTTTGATTTTTGAATCCTTGAGCCTATGCGTCCTCTTGGGCATATGTTGTAAAGCTTTTACAAAATAAAATATATTGACTCCTTCGGTATGTTGTTGTAATTTCTTGTTACCATGATCACTCATATCCTCCGGCCCCTGATTTTGCCTCAGTTTCAAGAACCGGCCCCAGCTCCAAACTAATTGAAGAGCCCTGTTGTACACAGATTGTTGAATTCATAGAAATAAGTCGATTTTACACTGTTGGCCCCTGCTTACTTTTTTATCAAAAGACTACTTCCACCAATAACTGCTTGTGCAACTGTCTACGAACCATTGCTTTTTTGTAGGTTTTTACTCTTTTTCAGAATCAGCTTTTATTGGCCAAGTAAGTTTGCACACACAAGGAATTTGACTTGATAAAGTGGCTCTCAGTGTGCTTAAACAGAATACACATCACAACACAAAACAATACAAAAAAATGCAAACAGTACAAACAGTGATAGGGTCTAAGAAAAGAATGAAAAGAAGTGCAGGGATAAATATGAAATGGTATGAGTATTACGGTTATACAGTGAGGGTGAAATAAATAAATATAATTTAATTTAATTATAATATAATGTCGGGACTAGTTGTACAGTGGTTATTATAAAGATCCAGGGTTATTGCACAGTGCCACACTGGGTTGACCATCTGACTTTATTGGTGTTGTAAGTTGGGAGACACGGCTCCTCAGTTCTTCGGATGATAAACATGCTAAATGTCTTTAACCTTGCAGCAAGAAGTAACTGTAAACCATAGACTATACAGAAGCTGGACACTGTTTTTCCATATCCTAGCACTATCCAGAAATTATGCCAAATATATTTAGAATATAAATGCTGCCATGTTGTGCATTTGGAGCAGTAGCGATCGGTGGAGAATGAAGCCGTAGTAGCAATTTCACAATCAACGAATCATGAGTCAGTCTCAGTTTTCAATGTTTCATCCATGCTCCCATCAACTAACGTGGAGGAGACAGGGTTCATGACCTATATACACTCAGCCACAAGAGGGCAATCGTGAGCCATCATGTTATACTTTTTCCATTGTGTTAAAGCTGCGTTATAGTTTTGAATAAATAGTCTTCTTATGTCACTCCCATTATAATCTCACAGAGCATTGGTTTATATTTTTAGAAGCTTTCTCTGAACCATTGCTATAGTTAAAGTAGAGAGCACATTATCAGGTCTCATAAAGTTGATTCCAGCCATTTTCTGCCACTCGCAGAGGTCTGGGTTGAAGCAGGATGCCCAAAGTAAGCCACACCAACCCGTCTCGATGCAACACATGCTCTCAGTGTTGTTACTGATGTTGCACTGATTCAGTTTAGGCTGGGGGAAGTGAGAACGTCGTTTTGAATGAACTTTCCTGCTCGACATAC
The DNA here is from genome assembly GCA_016801935.1 of Platichthys stellatus. NCBI lineage: Eukaryota > Metazoa > Chordata > Actinopteri > Pleuronectiformes > Pleuronectidae > Platichthys > Platichthys stellatus. Next base: position 20,266,853 of record CM028865.1, read on the forward strand.
TTTTATACTAGTTTCTGTCAGTGGGAATAATTTAAGCCACGGATGACAATGTCATTCCAAATATCAACCAAGTTGGTTCAGACAAGAATGTAGGTGTAGTGGAGCATCCAGGCTGTTGCTCTCTTGAAAAGTTTAATTTAAATATGTTCGACCATCAGTTGTCATCATTTTATTCATGAACTCTTTCTGCTGACAATGGATAACCTTCTTCAGTTTTTAGTACTCTCAAGGGACAGGCATTTACTGAGAGCAAATGCTAGCGATTTTGTTAGCAGGTTTGTTAGCTACATCCATGCTAACCAGCTAATTCTGGAAAACGATGTTTGAAGCAAAAACAACAGTTTTTCAGTTCTTAAAAGCCAACAAGTATTAATGTGTGAACTTAGATCAAAGTTTTTATTTGTCCAATATTTTAGTTTCTTTCATTAGTGCTTCTTACATACATACGTACATACTCATAGATTGTATCCCTCTAAATATGCCTGATGGTGGAAAAATGCTTATTCCTGCAATGTTAAAGTAAGTGAAAGATTCCTGGATCCGCATCCGTAACAATATTTAATGGGTTGTTTCCCGATCATACCACCTCCTACCATCAAGTTTCATGGTAATCCATTCAGTAATTTTTGCCTAATCCTGATAACTAACAGACAAATAAACATCAAAATGTGTAGCATTTTCTGATGAAGCTATATTGACTATTTCAATGTTATTCTGGGATTAGGAGCATTCTTTGCACATACAGTTCATTTGATAGTGTAGAGTAGACTGTTATTCCTGTACTGCATCTTGTTTGTGCAGCCTGTTGCATTGTTGGCCATTACAGAAATAACTATTTGAATCCTCAAATGACAGCAGGTAGCCCAGTTTTTTGTTTGTTTATTCTCTCTGTCACACCAGTATTTGTGGGCAGTAGTTTTCCAATGCTTTACCAAAAGGGCCCGGTCATGCCTCCCACGGTGCTCTCCATGTTCTCTATTCTCACTCACCTCCATTTGCTGTAGTGACTGGGGGGTAGAAAATCTTCTCCTGCAGAGTGGTGCAAATGCTGTTGATGCTCATTATTAGCCTTGCTGTGGGATTAATTAAATGACATGATTCACAGCCAGCCTGGCACATCCTATTCAGATAATGACCAAATGTGAAAGCAGGGAGAAAGATAAATCCGTCTCATCCGATCCTCAATAGTTTTCACTTCTAACCTTCTATAACTACAAACACAAATATCAGCAGAGCAAACAATCTATAGTCTATTGGTAATAAAGAAAGACAGCATTCATAATGGTCAGTGAGGCATAGTTGCTAGAAATGTTGGGCCCAATTAAAGAATATAATACTGGACACTCCTTCCCCACCCCAACCCACCCCCAGCAAACCTAAACCACCCACCAGCCTGGAAAACCCATTTGATGACCCGTAGTTTAAAGCAATAGTTCAACGTAAAATGAAAATTCCCTCATTATCTACTCATAACTATCTAAGTGTTTGAGTCCATAAAACACTTCTGGAGTCTCAAACAGCATAGCAGCCGAATCCAATACAATAAAAGTTAATTGTGCCCTCTTCTTCAGACTTAATAAAACAAAAGAAAGACGCAACATGCCTCCATACTGATTGTGCGGTGTCATCCAAGTGTCTGCAACCCCGACATTCATATTCTACTTGGAACAGCGTCATTTACACCATGTTCTTAGCCTAAATGTCCATTGATAGTGTCCTCGAGGTGCGTTAACAGAGCCTCAGGCACACCATGGTGTGGCTACGTCCGCTAGCATCGCCACTTCCAGTAGGGGACATAAAGGCACCTTGTTTCGAGTCGAATATGAATGTCGGGGCTTGAGGACATTTGGATGACACCACACAAGCAGTAGGTTTTTTCTAATGTTTTAAGAAGTGGTTGCCTGGGATGAAACACTGTTTACACCTGAAAGCGTTTTGTGGACTCAAGCACTTCACCCACCCCTCTGTCAGCATAGTGTTGAGTCTAGAATGAGTGAATTAAAATTTTGTGGTGAGCTATTCCTTTAATAATAGAACAATAGAAAAAAAGAAAGAAAGACAGAAAACAGTGCACTAGAGCAACACTCTTCCCCAAATGAACTAGATAACCACTCAATAGATTTTAAAAGTGAGTTATGGACTTTATTTTGCGATAGAGATGGGCATTATATCTAAATATTAAGTATTTTTTAACACAAATCTACAAATTTGTCATAACATGCTGCCTGAATGATGCATACAAATTAGAAAAGGGTATTTAGGGAGGTAGGGCCTGACAGTTCACCTTCTGTTCTACTTCTAGCACCCACTGGATAGCAAACAAGAGTGAACCATGCAGTGAACAGAGAGAGGGGTGAAATATGAAGCCTATCCTGTTTTGACAAATATGGAGAGAAAAAGCATACATTTATTTCATGTATAAAGTTGATATATATATATATATATATATAAAATATAATTTCCTCATCATTTTTCATCTCATTTTCGTCCGCTTATCCGGGGTCGGGTCGCGGGGGGAGCAGCTCAAGCAGGGGGCCCCAGACTTCCCTTTCCCCGGCCACATTGACCAACTCTGACGGGGGGATCCCGAGGCGTTCCCAGGCCAGTGTTCAGATATAATCTCTCCACCTAGTCCTGGGTCTTCCCCGAGGTCTCCTCCCAACTGGACGTGCCTGAAACACCTCCCAAGGAAGGCGCCCAGTAGGCATCCTTACCAGATGCCCGAAACACCTCAGCTGACTCCTTTCTAAGTAAAGGAGCAGCGGCTCTAATCCGAGTTCCTCACGGATGGCTGAGCTTATCACCCTATCCCTAAGGGAGGCGCCAGCCACCCTTCTGAGAAAACTCATCTCGGCCGCTTGTACCCGCGGTCTCGTCCTTTCGGTCATCACCCAGCCCTCATGACCATAGGTGAGGATAGGAACGAAGATCGACCGGTAGATCGAGAGCTTTGCCTTGCGGCTCGGCGCTCTTTTCGTTACAACGGTGCGGTAAAGCGAACGCAATACCGCCCCCGCTTCTCCGATTCTCCGGCCAATCTCACGCTCCATAGTGCCCTCACTCGCGAACAAGACCCCAAGGTACTTGAACGCCTTCACTTGGGCTAAGTACTCATTTCCTACCCGGAGTAAGCAATCCATCGGTTTCCTGCTAAGAGTCATGGCCTCAGATTTAGCGGTGCTGATCCTCATCCCAGCCGCTTCACACTCGGCCGCCAGCCGATCCAGTGAGTGCTGAAGGTCACAAGCCGATGATCCAATGAGGACCACATCATCCGCAAAAAGCAGTGACGAGATCCTCAGACCACCGAACTGCAACCCCCCCCCACCACGACTACGCCTTCATAGTTTGACAGTGTTAAATCCTAACTCGAACATTTTAACTCAGAGGGCAAACTCTCAACCCAGTCTAGTCAGAAAACGTTCAGGGGCAACGTTGGTCCACTTGGAACGACGTTACCATCTCACAATCTGGCCTCTCAGAGTGTGAGATGGTAACATTTAGTCCTCCCATTGTTTTGCATTGGCGTGTTCTCACGTCACGTGACTCACAAGCTCCCGTCTGCGGAGAGGAAAACATAGCGGAGATTCCTTGTTTTTCA
>CM028865.1:20271041-20298388 GCA_016801935.1 Platichthys stellatus
GTACCAGGTACACTTATGAGCACCCTTATGTTCGAACATGGTGTTTGTTATGGATAATCCATGACTAGCACAGAAGTCCAATAACAAACGACCGCTCGGGTTCAGATCAGGGAGGCCGTTCCTCCCCACCACGCCTCTCCAGGTGTCTCCATCGTTGCCCACGTGGGCGTTGATGTCACCCAGCAGAACTAAGGAGTCCCTTACTGGAGCCCCATACAGGACTCCATTCAGGGTCTCCAAGAAGGCCGAGTACTCTGAGCTGCTGTTTGGTGCATACGCACAAACAACAGTCAGAGTTTTCCCCCCTACAACCCTTAGAGGCAGGGAGGCGACCCTCTCGTCTACCGGGGTAAACTCCAACACCGCGGCGCTCAACCGGGGATTTATGAGTATCCCCACACCCGCCCGGCGCCTCACGCCCTTGGCAACTCCGGAGAAGAATAGAGTCCAACCCTTATCCAGGAGTACGGTACCAGAGCTGAGACTGTGCGTGGAGGTAATTCCCACCAGATCTAACTGATAGCGCTCCACCTCCCTCACAAGCTCCGGTTCCTTTCCCCACAGCGAGGTGACGTTCCACGTCCCCAGAGCCAGCTTCTGCCGCCCGGGTCTGGTCCGTCGAGACCCCTGCCCTTCGCTGCCACCCATGTGGCTGCGCACCCGACCCCAACGGGTCTTCCCACAGGTGGTGGGCCCATGGGATGAAGAGAGGGGGGGTGCCACGTAGTTTGTTCGGGCTATGCCCGACCGGGCTCCGTGGCAAACCCGGCCACCAGGCGCTCGCCATCGAGCCCTCCGTCTGGGCCTAGCTCCAGACGGGGGCCCCGGGCTTCCTCCGGGCCGGGTCCCATCTCCTCTTTTCCCGATATTCAGAGAGGGTTTTTGAACCATTCTTAGTCTGGCCCCTCACCTGAGACCACTCTGCCATGAGAGACCCTACCAGGAGCACAAGGCTCCAGACAACACAGCCCTCAGGTTCACAGGGACACGCAAACCTCTCCACCACGATAAGGTGACGGTTCCAGGAGAGGTATATATATATATATATATATATAAAAATATAATTTGGATTGTATTAACTTACTAATAATAATAACAAAGCTAGTGTTCTCTGAGGGCCCCTGTCTTTGCTGGGCCCTTGGAATTTCCCCTTATTGGAAGCTTCAAACAGTTTCAACACAGATTCTGTTCTGTGGATCCATAAGAAGCCGGAATAACACGGTTTTTACTTTAGATATAAGAAAATTAATCTGCACGATAATTTAACGGCCTTAAATATACAATCTAAAAACTGACTCTAAATGATATTGCAGCATTTATTTCTATTTTTGTAACTGTCAATAAAATATATAATATCAATAAAAAACTAGGGCTACGTTGTAGCACTAACGGGCCCGAGCACAGGCGGTTTCTAGTCTGTTGCGGTCGGTGAAGAGTGAGCGATCGATGACAAAGCGCACGTCTCCGTGTTGCAAGCATTTTAAGCTCTGCAGGAAGGATAAACACTTCACTTCCTGTAGCCAGCAGTTGGCAGTATGATTTTAAGTCATGGTGTCTTCGTAGATGTCATCAGGTCGCGACTCTTGTCTTACATGTCTAGTTTGCACTCGATCGGACCAAATATGTCTGAGATACAGAAGCTAGTGTTTTGATGGCGTGTTATCAAACTTTGACACCAAGCTACGGTCACACCGTGTAACGTTCACGTTAAAAACTCTCCTTTTACCCTCAAACATACACTAAAGTTATCTGTCAACAATAATTGTCAAACATCCATAAGTGTAATTTAGTTTCAAACACATTAAAACTAACTGAATGAAATTCTTAAGCCCTGGGAATGAAGATTTGGTCCTTGGGCAAACCATTGTCTTGCACTGCCAACTAGTGACTTAAATTTGCAATAGTGCAGGTACAGCTCAATCATCTTGATTTAAACCATGGTCTTACACTGCCCTCTAGTGACTTAATATTGCAATAGTGCAGGTACAGCTCAATTATCTTCATTTAATGATCAAACTTTTGGGCCACGCCACACCATGTGAGTAGAAATCGATCTTTTAATAACTTTAGATCTCCATCTTGTTGTGATGACACTCACCTAAATTTTAAGTCGATCTGATGAAAGCCCTACGACAAGCACTTCAAAGTAAAAGTGTTAAATATGGCAAAAATGGCCACCAATTCCAAAATGGCGGGCTTCCTGTGTGGTTTAGCATATCTGTCCAAGAGACTTATTTCTTCGTTATGACAAGACACATGTCCCTATAGATTTTTGTAGATGTAGACCAATCGTAGTGCCGGGGCTGCCCTTTAGGGGGCGCTAGTCAGTTATTTTGCCACTCACATTCCTAAAAATCATCTGAATATCTTCAAGGGGGGGCTGTTTATACACACAAGTACTTTGACGGAGGTTGAACCTTGAACACCGAAGTTATAGCGATTCTGTGTGTCATGGCGTGTTGATGAACTTTGATGGCACGCCATTAATAATCTGCATGACGAAAAGTCACAGTAATCTTGTGGCTACATTATCAATGTCTTGAGATCCATTTGACACAGTTTGACATGGTTTCGCAAAGTGGATGAGGAGAAATACATCCAAGTGTAAGACGTACCAAAAACAAGACATTTCCTGTTGCCACCAGGGGGCGCTGTGATTTTAAGTCACGATTGCTGTGTTGATGTCTTCATATCGCAACTCTTGTCTTACATGTCTACTTTGGAGTCGATGGGACCAAATATGTCTGAGATATAGAAGCTTGTGTTTTGATGGCGTTTTTTTGCACACTTTGACGCCACGCCACGGTCAGACGATGTGTCAAAAAGTTGTTTCTTTGATAACTTTAGATCTCCATTTTGTTGTGATGACACTCGTCTAAATTTTAAGTTGATGTGATGAAAGCTCTAGGACAAGTACATAAAAAAAAAGAAATGGAATATGACCAAAATGGCCACTAATTCCAAAATGGCAGGCTTCCTTTTAATTTTGTCATAATGGTCCTTGAGGCTTATTTGTGCATCTGGTAATGATACACAACTGTCTTGATTTTCGTGAGGATCGGTGAATGCTAAATGCTAAATGAGGGGCTTTTCCGTAGGTGGCGCTGTTGAGCCTTTTTGCCACGCCCATTTCCAAATACTCCAGAATACGTAAATTTAAACCACTTTCTAATTTACTGCAAACTTGTACAGCTTTTTGAGCATGTTTAAAAATTCTCAGAATAATCCTTTCAATTTCAATAGGGCCTCCCACCGGAGGTGCTCGGGCCCTAATAAATGTTGCTCTGGCTACTTTAGCACTAGCATGATAAATATTGAAGCAAGCATTGTTGGAAAAGTGTAATGAATCACTGCATATAACTATATATCGTCTTCAGCTTTCAGGTGCATTATCGCCTCAGGTGTGGATTTCAATTAATTTTGCTCTCTCTTTCTACACTCTCATTACCCAGAAGTGTAGGATACACACAAAATAAATGATTAGATAAAGGCAGCAACAGACTTTTACTTTAAATCAAGCTTTCTTTGTTTGTTGTGTATTTGAATCATTCATTAGATGTCAGTGTAGAATACAGAGCGTTGAGACCAAAAAGTCAGAAATATTGTGTCAATAAGCTGCAGATCATAACATTTTTTATCTGTTGCTTGTAATTTTGGGATTTTTAAGTTTTTAGCTCATTCCACTGCATAGCTTTAGATAAGCAGCTAATTCCCCATGATGATGTATTGGCTAAATGTACTAAACACTCATCAGCAGGTTGAAGAATTTTGAATAATGACTGACCGAGCTCCAAATAGAAATGAAGGCTGATATTAACCATGGATGCTGCTTGTCTCTCGGCTCCACTTTGACCCAGAAGCTTAGCCGCCCTGTCTCTAATAGGAGGCATAGCCAGCACCTATTTAAAGCTCCCACCGTACTGTAATTACAATCAAACATCCTCTGTTCACATGTCAGCTCCCATTCCCCTTAAGCCTGCCTATTTATCAGAGACACAGAGATGGTTGTGATTTCACTGTTTACTGCCAAACAGCCTGTTATGCAACAGAGAGCAGAGGAGTCCCAACACTGATGAATAGTCTGTGTGGGATTGTGTATGTGCACATGTTTGTCTCCATCTCTCCACCTAAACTGTGAAAATGTAATCACAGAGCGGTGAACTCTGCTATGAGCTGACATATAAGAAAACATTCTTGTCTGTGCTCAGTGGGTGCAACTCTGAGAATCTATTTATGACGCACCTGTGTTTGTCTTTGTGAAAGAGCATAATAAATGTAACTCGTTTTAGTAAATTAATTATCATCTGTTTGTTTTACACTCTTTGTTACACGTTCTCTTAATTCTTTCAAAAACAAATGAAAACGGTGTTGCTCCCCTTTTGTGAGAGTGAATTAATCGTCAGTTCAACAAACTGTAGCCCAGCAGCAACTGTGCGATCTGAAAAGGAAAGTATGGGGAAGGTTTCCTATTCAGCACAGAAGAAAATAAGTTAATATTCATATTGTGGTTGAGCATCTTTTGGACTAAATATCTTTACAGAAAAACCCAAACAATAGTTTCAAGTTCCCTTGATGCCTTAAAAATGTGAGTAAACTGAAAGTTTAAAGGTATGCATTAATTGAGTTTATGTTACTTTATGAGCTTTGAAAATGTAAAACTAGAGTTAACTAAAAGAGTGTGATGTTTTAACTGTGCAGATGTAGGGATTGAATTGACAAAGAACCATGGTTAGCATTGTTTTTATTGATAATATTTATTAAGAAACAAAGAGAGTTAATGTCATGAAAGAACTCTTCAAAAGTGTTTGCTTCTTTCCAAACTGGAAAGTCACCTGTCCTGTCCATGAGGACTTAAGGAACATACTTTTTATTTTTCTTCTATTTCAAAACATTATGGAAAAACTTGTGTTGTGGTGTAAATGCATTCCTAGATTGACAAATCTTGTCAGATATAGTCAGATGGAAATACACAGATATACATGTATACTGTATATCCTTCTAAAGTTATTTTGATTAAATTGTCTCACTTGTGTCTCCATGTAGGCAATCTATAAGATGGTTTCCTCAGTGATGAAGATGCCTGAGGATGAGTCTACACCTGAGAAGAGGACAGAGAAGATCTTCAGGCAGATGGACACCAACAGGGATGGTAGGCTGACCTCCATCTACTAATTATCTTATTTTAAGTGAGGTAGTTTCACATTGATAATTGTAAAACAACATTTTGATGACGAGACTATGTTGTATTAAGATCATAAAAATACCCACTGGCGTCACCACTCTGCTTAAAGCCAAAACATTCTGCATCAAGTTAAAACTGACTCTGCTGCTGAAAAAAAAAGAAAATCATCAGGTATTAGAGAATTTCTGTAATGTGTGAACTGGATTGACATGCACATATTTTCCTTATATATTGCTATTGTTTATCTATCAGGATGTGGAAAATCCCTTATTCTGGAAGAAATCTTTGAGTGATTGAGTGATAGAGTGAATTTTGTGAATTAAGACATTACAGACATTACAAATATATATACAACAAGAGCGAAGGACAATAAGAGGAGGAGACATAGTGGAGGAGAGTGGAGAGAGAAAAAGAGGAAATGGGAGGAAGCAGAAGTGCAACAGTGAGAAAGACAGTGTTGGTCTGGACATGGAAATGTCTTATCTTTCTTTCTGATAAAAACATTAGCAAGGAGCTCGCTCTCGCTCAAAATGCAGGGAGAGGAAGCTCGAGTGTCTCTGTTACAATGGTGGGTGGTCAAGAGAAAGAAGAACATCATCAACACTGCCACCTTTTGGTGAGAAAATCTCAAGTGAGAACAGAGAAGATTCACATTTAAATAAATTTTCAATTATCACAGATTTTGTCAGCCGCTCCAGAAAACGGGTCTTAAGTTGTTTAGGTCTTTCTCCTCCACGGTCCAGAGAATTGCACTGACATGGACATGTACTTCCTCACTGCATGAGGTAGCACTGAGGAAGGCCTTCGAAGGACCGTGATAAACATGACCAGTCATTACATTTGGATTGAATTAAATTATTGGCTGGTGTGTTCGCCTGTCACCAACAGATCTGCCGGTCTGTGCACATCCTGCCAGTGCTCTCAATGCACATGACCGTAGTCTTCAGCTGGGAAGGTGGAGAGACATTCAACGTTGAAGCAGAGATGAAAGCCAAAATATATAGAGCAAGACATGATAAAGTCGGCTTCTAGCAGTTGTCAGTCAGTGTAGCCTGCAATGTGTAGGCAGCTTTTCCAGGAGCCAGCCCTAGCTTTAATGAAGACGTCAAAGGCACCATCACACTGTCAGAATCTTTGTTGAAAAACGTGTAGCTCATGAAGTCCTACATGTTATCAATGCAGACTTTTCTCCTTACTGTCCATCAGTTTTATTGATATATTAAATGACAAAAATAACAAAATGATTATTGCACACTGGTCTTGTCTGTGTTGTAGGTAAACTGTCTTTGGAGGAGTTCATCAAAGGAGCTAAGAGCGACCCCTCTATCGTCCGCCTGTTGCAGTGTGACCCTAGCAGTGCAGGACAGTTCTAAACCTGAGGCACGGACATAACCTGTAGGTCTCACAGTAAGCAACTTTCTCAAAATCATAGACCATATGTCACTTTCACCTGAACTTAAAATGATATGTTAAAAATTCCACTCAGCAGTTTCAGAGAGGTGATGGTTACTTAAAGTGCACTGGTGTTGTAACAGGACATGCCCGCTGGAAAGCTCAAGTTCAGATTTCAGGAATGAAGGTGTTTGTCCTACGAAAACTTGTTTCTCCCAGGCAGTGAAGAGGCTTGCTGGAGGGAAGCTATTCAGAGGTTGCGTGCACTGTGCCGAATGTGGGATGGGTCATCCACAGTGTCACTGGCTGTGTGATGGTCTCATATCGGACCATGAGCCATATCGGCTCATGGTCCGATATGAGAGACTTTATAGGAAGCGGCCTGGTATTTTGAAAAATAAATCGAAGATGCTTGAGAAGTTTCGTCTTTGTAAAGCCGCCATGTGTAGGATTTTTGAATAACAGTCTTTGTGAGGACCTCTAAAAAGAAAAAAAAAACTCAGTATTCCCGAAACCCTGAGCTCTGATGAGTGAGAGATTACTTTATCCTGAGTTTCAATGACAAGATGATGAAGATGACGATGATGAAAATGATGATTATTATTTCTACGAGAAGCAGTGAGAGCCCTCGCTCTCCTGGGGGAGAATCCAGTAGGTCTTTTAGAGTTTACTTGGACTTTTTCTTCTTCGAACTACCACATTTTCCCCAGTAATGATAAACTATAGACCGACCTGAGATGTAAAATGTCCATGTTGTAAAGGTATAAATCAATCTTGTGAAATGATTTATTTAATTATTTTTAGTTCTTGTGTTTTTTTTATAATAGATGATGATTTTGTCCTGTGTGTGTGTATGTTTGTATCTATGCGTCCGTGTGTAGCCTTTTTACACAGGGGTGTCCAAACAGGGGTGTCCAAACCACAGCCCGCCATCCATTTTTAATTGCCCGGCATCAATGTCTTAAAATATAATATATATAAAAAAACTTTTGGTAACTAACAATTTAGTAGCACTTAAATGGCACTTACTTATAGCACTTTGTTTTGCTTTATTGTTGAAAAATTTTTACTTTCTTGATTCTTGTTGTTCTGGGTTTGTACCATCGGGGTTGATGCACTTAAGGCCGGCGCATGCTTCTGCGTTTTTAGAGACATGCAAAAAGGGGTACGCTCAAGAGCCCCTTGCATGCCCCTTGCGTGCTTGCGTGCGTTGCCCAATTTTTGTAACAATACGACAAAGCTAGACGCCTGCAAGGCTGTGATTGGTCCGCTAACTACATCTTTTCCGGAGTCACATTTCTGGTTTCATGCCTCATAATACCGGCAGAAACCACGGAAGATTCAGAAGAACGAATATGGACCAAATAGAAGAGCTTTTGGCAGAAGAGGTCCGAAAGTATGACCACTTGTATAACCCGTCATTGACGGAATAATAATGAAAGGACACGCAGATGGCCTGCAATTCCTGGAAGGACATCTCGGCTAATGTCGGTTTGTAGGTCGACGAAGGTATGAAGCTGTGGAGAAAGATCAGGAACAAATTTGTCCTCCAGAAAAAGTAATAAACAGTCGACGACGACTGCCACACACAAAGATGGCTTCTCTAAGGTCGTCATTGACAAAAAATCTTTACTCCACCTAGTGTGCTGGCGGTGAATTGCTTTGCAACACATGCAACCCTTGGAGTCCGTCGACACAAGTGCGCGGCCTTTATTGTAAGTTGCTTTGGATAAAAGCGTCAGCTAAATTAAATGTAATGTAATATAATGGATTATGGCCCACTGTCTTGCCAGCTGTCCCTCAGAATGCCGCCAGGTCCCTCAGAACGCCGCCACGCCCCCCCACCCAGAGCGAGAAGGTTGATTGGTTGAATTTTTTTCTGTATGTGGCCCTCTGGACAAAAAGTTTGGACACCCCTGATCTAGAAGGAAAGAGACATTTTAAGGAACCAGACACTGATTTCATAATTTAAAGGAACAGTAACAGAACATTATCGGATGCATGCTGTTCCATAAATCCACAGCTTGTTTTTCTTGTAATTAATGGAAATGCTGATTGATGCACTATTATTAACTTTTGGCGGAGCCAGGCTACAGCATTAGTTGACCTTGCAGCCACTGACCTGTTGTGTGTCTCAGTGCTGGTCTGACCAGCACTGTTCATTTTCACCTTGTCTCCTCGCATTGCTTCTTTAGGTGACTCGAATGTCCTTAACTCTCCACCATGGAGCAGACTGATGATGAAGGAAGATGAGCTGATGGTGATGATGATGATCATGATGATGATGATGATGATGATGATGATGATGATGATGATGATGATGATGCAGAGAGGCCATCAATTTGCACTGAGGACTTCAAAGACAGAAACAGGAGCCACATCCTCAAGTTTTTTCATCTGAAGATCTTTTTTTCTAAAACTTCCAAACTCCAACAAAGAACCTGAAGACTTCCCCACACCCTCATCAGGTTTTCTAACCCCGTTGATTGTATTTGACCAGGAATCCTCAGTTGTCCTTTAGGCATGTCAGAGTGTGAAGAAGGTCTACAGTAGGTTGTATATATACAGTGTAAACTGGAGCATATGTATCAGTGTCTTTGCTTTGTTCTCTGTGCCCCTTGAGCTTCCAGCCAGAGTGACACAGAGCCTCCATCACTCAAACATGTATCATAGATGGATTGTGTGCATATGACAACAGAAGAGAGATGATGGTGTTGAACAACAACACCTAACGTAGGTGAGATGATTGAATCCACAGAGGGGACGGTTTGTCCTTCACCAAGAATGAGTACTGCTTTTAGTTTCCTCTTTTTTACCGTGAGAATGTGTATGCATGTTTGAGTATTTTTGCAAACTTGATAGATTTTGTTTCATATTTTGTTGTGAGACAACAAGAAAATGTTATATTATGCTACTATGCATATTAAGTACACCCTAATCAAAAGTCTGATTTTGTGATGTGTCGCTGATGTAATGAAGGATGAAATCTATCCCCATCATCCAGTGTTTTTCATATCAGTTAGAATTTGACAATTATAGAGCTACAGTCGCACTGTGCTCTATCTTCAGGCAAATAGAAAACTAGTTATTAAAGTATTAGTAAAGAGTAGTGTAGATATAGTGTAGCTACATTTGTAAAGCAAATTTACATAGTCCAGAATGCTTAGTTCATAACAAATGTTGTGAAATGATAATTTGAAACAATCGATCTCTGTATTTAAGCTGTTGCAGGATATCAAGCATGCAAACCATTATTCATTATCTTTATTTTCGATATGTACTATGTGAAGAACAGACACACATTTCTTCACAGTCACGTTCAGGTGTCTGTAAATGCTGCATGTTGAATCAGTGGTTGGAACAGTTGGGTACAGCAGTGCATAGACTCAATAACATATGCATGTGGCTTGTGCGCATGCGTGTGTTTCTAATGTGTGTTTATGGTTATTGCCGACTATTCGTTCACCCAATAGTGTTGGTATTGTCATCATTAGTACGACCAGTAGTCAGTGTTGTTGGTGAATGGACTGCCAAAGATGACACATCTGAAGGTTCATAACTTTATGGAAGTAAGCAAAGAGGACAAAGGCCATGCACACCAGACTACACTCTGTTCAGCAGAGATGCTGGTTATTCAGCAAAAGTATATTTTATGTGCTGCAGGGAGCTCAGTAATTATCTGTAAAATTGCCCAATTCTAAGTATATATTATCAACTAAATGGCATCTACACAATTTGTAGTATTACATCAAATTAATGGTAACTTAAGTGCTGGTGTCCCACTTAATAAAACACTTACAACAACTCATTGATTTTAGGTTTTCTCACTTCCTCTCGCCGTCCTTCTTAGCTCAGCTGCAACTAGAAACATATAAAAAGAGGAGAAAGCTCCCTTACTCCCCCCCCTTACCCCCCCCCCCCCCCAGATACTTTTTGGAATTTCAGCCAGGAGCAGGGGACGTACCTGAGCAAAGTTGTTTCAGTTTTTACATTGGTTCCCAATTAGAAAAGCTTTGAATGTTTTATTCAATAACTGCTGTTTTTTGTAAAGAAGAAAAAAGATGCAGACAAACACACGGAGATCACAACTACTGCAATGACACTGTCACAATGTGTTGCTTTTACTGTATTTTTATGATTTTCTTCCTTTGTAAGCAGTGTCAGGTAAAACTTTTCCTTTTAAAAACACAAAATAGCATCTTGTGCCAAATAAAAACAAAAATCAGTATTGTATAAATATATACTGTACAAATGTTATCTGTTGAACAAAATGTTTGTAATTGTCGCATTTTTTAGGTTTTGTATGGTATTCAGTATTTAGTGACTGCAGTTTTTTGATAAGGATTCTGTTTTTTGTCAACTTTAAAAGGCTAGAATTAAATTTACAAATGATTGTGTGAAACTATTCAAATGATGTTTGTTTAGTTGTGCAATTGTGGTTTTCATTTCTAACGTGATAAATAAATCATGGCCAGTGTTATTATTCAGATATTGTACCTACGATTTGTACTCTCATATGTGCTCTCAGTTCCTTTCCACCACAGGTCAAGCTGCATTGTAGTTACATTTTTTCATATTACTCCTGTTGAAGAGGCTTTTGTGTTAGAGCATCACATCAAAACAGAAGAAAAAGGCTATCATTTGATAACATGGATGGATATGAATTGTATTAAATTGTATATTATATACAGTCAAAGTTTATACAGTACGAAACAATTATATAGCATCAATAATAAACATTATTTATATAGCACTTTTTGAAACAGAGTTTACAGAGTGCTTTTACAACAAAGCAAAAAAACTTAAAACAAACTTGAAAACGTAAAAGCAGTAAATTGACCGTAAAAATAAGTGAAAAAGAAAAAGAAATGATAAAATCACTATCACATTAAAGCATGTCTATAAAAGTGGGTTTTAAGAAGTGATTTAAAAGAAGTCACTGAATCTGCGAGCCTTATCTCCTCAGGTAGGCCGTATGGGACAGGTAGCCCTGATGGGACAACCTCAACTTTGGAACAGCTAGCAGGGCTCCACCTGAGGATCTAAGGCTGCGCGCAGGCACATAAGGGGTCAGTAATTCCCTGGCACCCTGGCATGCTTCAATAATGATCAGTAAAAACTTAAAATCAATTCTAAAATGGACAGATTCCAATGAAGAGAAGCCAGGATCGGGGTGATGTGATGTTGCCTTTTAAGACCAGTGAGAAGCCGGGCAGCTGCGTTTGAACTAGTTGGAGGCGATACAGTTACTTTTGGCTGATGCCAGAGAGGAGAGAGTTACAGGAGTCCAGTCCAGAGAAGACTAGTGCATGAATTACTTTATCCAAGTCTGGGTGTGAAATGTTGGATTTTGGAGATGGATGGATGGAATGTATTCCTTTAAATAAAAGTCTGAAATTAGATTAATTGATCAAGTTAAAAAAAGAAGGATGCTTTTGCGTCTTTAACTTTCACATGGCGGGTTATCATTGCAGATTTATAAAATGTCGTAGGATACATGTAAACCAGTTTTTCTTAATTTTCTTTCCTTTCCCCTACAGTCTCTTTTTAATGCCTGGATGGTTTCATTTAACCCGGGGTGGGGGCAATCTTGGATTACACATGGCAGCAACCTAATTTCACAGCTCTTTGCTACAGCCATGCTAGCAGCTTTTTCAAAGCTGCAAATGAGTATAAGCATTAGCTGAATGCTAATTTTAATCAATCAGTTGTATATGTATAGCCCAGTGTTTCCCAAACTTTTTACAGTCCTGTACCCCTTCAGACATTCAATCTCCAGCTACGTACCTCCCCGTTTTTTTTTCATGTTTTTAACTGTAAAATTTTTACATTTTCTCCCTGCGTACCCCCTGAACCCCAGTTTGGTGAACCGAGGGTATAGCCTATATTTAAATGCAAAAGATGCCACGTGTAATGGAGAACATCAGAAAGATAAAAGTATTTACAGCATTGATTAGAATAAACACTTTTTTGCATAATTGAAAGTCAATGAATTGATGGATTATTGTCAGTAATGGTCGAGTATCTGAGGAGGAAATATTGTATATCAAACAGTCTTGTTTAATCATAGTCCATGGTCAGTAGACACCACGATCAGGATCCATTATCAAGATCGGATGCCTCGACAGTCTATAATTATGATCCACTGCCGCCATCAGGATCCGCCATCAGGATCCACCTTGATCGTGGTTCACCAACACTATTAGATACCAACACGATAAAGGATCTTTCATTATTATCATGATCAACCAGCAGGATACAGGATCCGCAATTATGATCCCGATCTCTGATTCGCGATCCACCATCATAATCCATGTGAGCTTGCTAACATTAGGAAAACATACCACAAATTCTTTCGATTGCTATGAACACATCATTTTGCAAGAACAAATTAATGGGAATATCATAAGCTTTTTAGGTATTTGTCTAAAATCAAAAATTCTGGATTAGATTCTGACCTGAGAATAGCACAAGGCAAAAATAAAATCTCAACAAACTTCTATTCTTATGACAGTTTTTCACTGTGGAACAAAAATGACAACATCTGTAAATGAACAAGGAACTGGAGTTTGGAAGGTCGGGAAAATCAAAGCTTTCACATTAAGAAAGGTTTAATTAATATATCTGTCATACTAATTGTGGCATTAGTGGTTATGTCATGGGATCACCAAATTGGTAGGATCATAAACAAAAATCATACAAATATACAATCCATTCAAAAGTTGTTGAGATGTCTGGACCAACATGGTGGATTGGCCAACGCTGCTGCATTTTGGCTTATCATCAGCCCTGATCAAGCCAAACCCTCCTTTACATTCAGGCCCATTTTTCTCAGATGAAAACTTTGCTTTCAAAAGATAAGCTCACTGTGCTCTGTCACACTGATACTATGATTTTGATCCTCTAATACAAGAAGGCACAGGAAACAGTCTGTTCTACCACTTACTTTCTATGAGCTGCAGGCTCCAGTAAGTAAACTGAAGGTAAATGTGAACATCAGGATGGGTCACACAAACACAAATGTGGATGTATTTATTCTGAACGCATCAGGTCATGAACTTTTTCATGTTGTATGAGTTTGTGTTTTGGGACAGACTGTCACTTTACCAAATACACATTTCCAGCATTGTCTGTAGTTGCTGTGCACTTCTCAAATAATTTGGAAGATGACAAGACAAAGACTGGCTTTTAGGAATGCCAAACATGGTGCCAATTGTGAGGGAAAAGTACAAAATTTTGTTTTTCAGCATTTCAGAACTAAATTTGTCTGTGTACAGCTCGATGCACACACAGCACCTGTTCCATTTAAACCACTAACCCCTAACATTTATGGGGCCTGGGCACGAAAACCTTATTTTTACTAATGGGAATAGATTATAAATATATATATATATATATTTATAATTATTTAAATATAATTGGATACCAATATAACTGCAATATTATGTGTTTTTACTGGATTATAACAGATATATTTTCATGCCTCAACGCCAGCGACAGCCGATGTCTTGAAGCATCTTGGAGGTCAAGGTCACTGTAACAAATGCATCTGCTCAGAAACACTTTAAGGAAGTTTCTTCGAATTTTGTGTAAATATTCAATTTAACTCAAAGATGAACTAATTAGATCTTTGTGGTCTAGGGTTAAAGGTCAAAGCCAAAATGCCCTTTTGTTTTGGTGTATCAGGAACAGTCATAGGGGCCTCCATCAGTGCTTTGATGACCTGAGTAGAAATTGGAGTTCAAAGATCAAGGTGACTCAATGAAGCCTTTCAAATTTTGCAAAAATGTTCTTTAATAGTCACAGATATAACTGATTCGATTTGGATGGTCAAAGGTCACGGTGGCCTCACAGAACATGTTTGGGCTTTTTCAGTATATCTCATCTATGCTTTTAGTGGATGTCTTCCAATTTGTAACAGGTGTCACTTGTACTCAAGGATTAACTGATTAGAGTTCAGTGGTCAAAGGTCAGAGTGACCTTTGTGGAAGTCTGGAAAAAATGTATTTGGACTGAAACTCACAAACTTGGTAGAGGCATAGAACCTCGGTGCATTTCTAGTTTATCTATAAAAGCCATTCAATGCCACTTAAAAAGCCTTGATAGATGGCGTCTTATTAGATAACATTAGCTGCAAAGTGGAACTTAGATGCTGAATCTTTTTAATAAAACTGCAAATAGTAGTTAGAAAATAGAGAAAAAGTTGACATATAAAACTATTTATTGGTTCATATAAAATACAAGACAGTGCATGACGCATGTGGAGGATGGAAAAACTGTGGGTGGATCAGATGGAAACAGGGACAGAGCCATTAAGACTGAAGCTCTTATGTCTCACAGTCGTCTTGGACAAGGTTGTGTATAGCTACAAGATCTCATAAACATGTCTGCACCCTCTTCAGTGAGAGAAAAAGCAATGAACATAACACACAGTGGGATTTAAACAATTTTACAGCATCCTACAACCTCATTCCCTTATGATACCTGATGTAATTTAAGGACTGTGAGAGATCATTATGTAATCACAACCTGGGAAAACCCTCTTTTCACTGGCAGCAAATGGAAAGAAAACTAATCAACATATATAAGAATAAAAAAAGGATTATTAGAAAGACGGACAACCAATAAAGATTATATTTCACTTTCAAGACAAGTTGAGAAATAATTATGAACATATAAAACAATAAGCTGTTACCTTAAACAGCTGATTTTCAGCAAATAACAAACCTGCTTGGGTCAAGTCATTAAAAAGCTCCCTGCTGTTAATTTAAAAACAACTGTCCTGTTCCTGTGAAACTACAGCAAATTGGCTGGATGGATGATTTATGGTGATCTTATCTCAGTCACAGACCGACAAGAAGTGTCAGGAAGTGTAGATAGTGAACACGTGTAAAGGAAAGATCAAAAGATTCTTCCCACCTAAAAACAGATCCATGAGTTTTTAATAGTCAACCTGTCTTTTTACTGCAGGTTGTCGACGCGCACTCCAGCAGGTGAAGAGTACAGAAACGTTTGTTACCGTGATGACAGCGCTGTCATCTAACACTTTTATCACTATTCGCAATTATTACACATGGCATGGCTTCACCGAACACTGATACCCTCTTTCTGACTGATGAGTACAGAGCTGTGACAAGCAACCGTCAGATCTCAGACAGAGTCACCCGCAAGGAGTCTGCTGAGCTTTCGATGGCCAGGGTAAAGGTGTCCTCGTTGGAATAATGTTGGATGATGTTGTCATCCATGTTCACTAGGACCCTGAGGAAGACAGCACACACATTAACATCTCTTGGTTGCTTTGCAGACAGGCATTTGTCTTACATTGGCTTGTTGTCAATTTGATCATTATATTTGCTAAAGTTTTTTAATTAAGTACATAGAAATTGAATTTGTTTTGTGTTTGAATGGATCAAATGAATTACTTTAATTACATTGCCCATGTGACTTCATCATGGTATTGCTACAAGAAATGTGAAAGTCCTCATCGTTCAAACATTCAAACATCTTCTATAACGAAGAGGATGAACAAGATCATCTACTTAGCATCAGCGTGTGAGCATTCATAGTGAGCATGTTAGCAGACTGAGTTAGCACTGCAGACTGTTCGTGGTGTTTCTGGGCAGTTTTACTCACCCTTTCTTGCTTTTTTGGTAAATTTTGGCCCTCTTGTCAACAGGCAGTGCATATTTCTCTGAAATCTGTGAAGTAACAAAGTTGATCTATTTAATAAAATATATTAGTTTTCCAAAAATAAGATAATCCTACAATAAACACAATAGATCTAATGTTTACAACATTCTATGCTGCAGTTAAAACCTCATGACAGTACAAGTTTTAATACTCACTGCCTCAATCAGTGCATTGAGGGTTGGGGTGTGCAGCATTAAGGCATCAAACACTTCATCACATTCCTTCCTCACATACAGGAGGACTAATAGGGTATAGGGTAAACAAGACAAAAAAATATTTTAGTAGGAGTTATATTTTTTACTAAAATGCATCAAAAACTTTGAGAACGCAAAAGACAAACCTTTCCTTCCATGGTCTACCCTGCACTTCTTAGGGGGACAGACGGCCTCCTCAGCAACACAGGAAATCCTCTTCACCACAACACTCCTGAGATGTGTACATAAACATACACATACCATTTAAAGTCACACTATTTCACGTTTGTTGAGCAGCATCATTAAGTGGATATAAATCTGGCTGATGGTGATAGTGATGGTGGACCAAGATCAAGGTGGCAGCTGATGGTGGATCCTGATGGCGGTAGGGGATCATGATGTTGTCTATAGTGGCATCTGATCGTGATGGTTGATCCTGATCGTGGTGGATACAATATTTCTCCTCAGATACTCGACCATTACTGACAATAATCCATCAATTTTCAATACTGCAAATACCCTTATCTTTCTGATGTTCTCCTCTACACTTTACATCTATTACACTTCTGTCCGTCCTGGTAGAGGGATGTACATGTTGCATTTTTACCCTGTTAAAAGGGTTCTTCTTAGTCGTTTTTCCTTACTGTTGTTGAGGGTTAACGGCAGAATATTTGTGAGTATGAGCTATACAAATCAAATTTGATTGATTTATTCGATCGATAAAGATGGACGACATGACAACTCCCCAAAAGTGATGCTAAATAATCTTGATGGCCCTACAGCTACCTTCTTCTGATAACTGTCTGAAGAACCATAGGTGCTTGTGTGTGACAGTGTTGTAAAGTGTGATTCACTTCTCACAAGTTACATGGTGTAAGAACAGGTGTTTTGCGGACAATGGAAAGGAGAGATGGCCTTTCGCCCCATTACAAGTCAACGTGTATCTGTATTATTTTGAACCTGTTATTTTAAAGGTAAATTAGCTGATCTCCTCCTCTGTTCATCAGATGTGAAATAGAGAAAATTAATTGTCCCCTATCACAATTTTTTAAACCATGCAAAGCATACAGAGACTGCGGAGAAGGATCATAAAAATAAAACATTGTTACACAAGTTTCTCATGGGTCAGTGAAGTGCAACACAGGAACACTTAGAGAAAACCAGTGTAAATAACAGCACTGATGATACTCACCCATCTCTGTCAACCTCCTCTGTGTTAAAAGCAAACACCTGCAAATAGCGGAAAACCCATTATGAATCACACTGCACCAGAACATTTCCTGTGGTGTGTGTGTATGTGTGTGAGAGAAAGAGACACAAAGGGTTATCTCACCTGCCCTGCTCTTTGCAGGTTTCCAAAGTGGAGGTCGGGAATGAAGAGGACAGGCTGGGAGTCCAGGTCGGTCATAGCTTTGAATAGTGTGCAGTCAGTCCTCTTAATGTTAGAGGTTGGCCCTGAGCTGCCATTTTTCCCTAATGCCCAGAGAGTGTGAATTCAGCAACTGTTGCCGGGCAACAAGTCCAAGTAAAGGCACTGAATGTCACTGACTGTCCCCTCTATTCCATTCAATTTCATGATTTCCCAGAAAGTGCTTTACAACCTCATTTAGTCAAAATTCAAATCAAGCTGGGTGACTAATCATCAATAAACATAATGGAAAAGAAGGAAGGAAAATTTTTTTTTTTTACCTTTCACCCTCTTTCTCAGATGTTTCTTCTCCTCATCACGAAGCTTCCTCTCAGCACCCTGCAAAACAACAGCGGGTTACAATTACATAAAGTGCAGACTGCTTACAAAGAGTTAAAGTAAAGAATTGAACCATTCTCTAATCATTGACCAGACCAGGCAGTGGACTGTGCCGGCAGCCTTCCACACCTTGTCACAGAAAACCTTGATCTCGGCGAAGGCCCTGTGGATGGGTCTGCTGCTGCAGCTGTTGTAGCTGTAGGTGTCGATCTGGATGATCAGGGGCATCCCCTTCACGCCCTTCTGCGAGGAGAAGTCTGTGCTCAGACAGTTCACAGAGATAAAGACCTGAGAAACACATATAAGACAGAGGGCTTCATTTCTGGAGGGCCTTTGATTACAAGCAGTGGAAGAGATGTGTATCACACAGTGATCATGCATTAGTGTTGGGAATCAATGCACCTCTCATTTCTGCATAATTGGATGCATTGCACTTTTGGCACACAATTGGCCTATTGGATAATTGCATGAATGCATGAGTGGACAAATGCTCCTAGTAAATTGCAGAGTAAGTTAATATATAGCTTATAGCAATGAACGCATATCACATACATTTTTTGTAAAGGCCATATTCACAAATCACAATTTGCCTCATAGGGCTTAACAATCTGTATAAGGTGGGATATCCTCTGCCCTTAAAACTCAACTAGAGTATGGAAAACTACCAAAAACAAAAAGCCTTTTAACATGGAGGAGAATAACAGAAACCTCTGAGTGGGTCACAAGTGAGGGATCCCTGTCTCTGGATGGACAGAAGGGCAATAGATGTTGCGTTTAACAGAGCACATCAACAAGGTAAGAATATATAAAACACTCATGAGAAACGACAGTGTCTAACATAAATTGAGAGGCATATACATTTTTAAATAGTTTAAATAAACAAATAAACAATGGAACATGAACATACATGAGATCATCTGTCTGGGTACATCTGACAACTTTTTTTTTTTTAAATACATTCATTTACAAAGGTTTCTCAAAGTTACCCGTGATGGTAGGATACAAAATATTATTGCATTACACTTCTGTCTATATTATCTGAAACCTTAAATTACATAACAAGTTCATCACAAGTAAAGAATAAAAAAGTGATGTCATTGTCTGAATGAGATGTATTGTGGGAGCTCTGATCTTCTCCCAATAGCAGTTGGTTTATTACAGTTGATATTGAAAAGGTATCACTCTTTTTTCTAACAACTAAAACCAATTATTCACCTCATATCAGCTGATGTATGATTTTAAAACCCGTTGTTGTGAAACTTGACCTGACTCATAAAATGTGCAGTGACAAGTTAAAGGGTCATAGAGTCTTGAGTCACAACAGCAGCAGCCCCAGAATCAACTCTAAGCCGAGACAACTCCACCACTTCTCAACACATTACGTCTGGAAAATGTTTTACATGCCGACATACAAGCTTGAAATTAGGAAATATGGAAATATGGACTGAGAGGAAAGTATAACTGTGTTACTGAACCAACTGAAATGCCAGTGGTTTAATATTCTTCCTGACCTAATGAAGCAGAGTGGAGCTGTTGAGAAATTGAATTTCAAAATCACAAACAAGTATTTAACCACTTCACACTGTAAAGTTTACACATTGAATCAGATGTTTTCCGTTTTTCAGGGAAAAACAACCCTTGAAATAACATGACAAAGCCCAAAGAACACAGTTTAAATATATTTGAAACATGTTAGACATGTATTAAAAATACTTCAACCATGTCAACACCAATTATTAATGTATCAAGATCATTTTACTGAATGAACCTTGAAACCTTTCACGAGCACATATGGTTATTCTCACATTTTAAATTACATAATGGATACAAATGAGTGATGACAATGTTTTTTTTTTAATTTTAAATTCATGCAAACCTAAATTAATCCTCCAGTTAAACAGGATCAACCGCCTGAGCAACAGGTCGGTGAAGACAGATAACGGTAGAGATTCCTCGCCTTGGCACAATAGCGATTTTCCCACTACGCAAGCACCGACAGCATCATGTTGGAACCTGCAGTGAAGAGGGCTGATCGCTGGGAAGGCCTAGAGCACAAACAAGCCTCCAACACACCTCCGCAAATCCACACCTCCACAGACCCAAGCCATTTAAAAATCTCAGCAAGTGGTAAAAGCATTGCTACAAGTGTGTGTGTGTGTGTGTGTGTGTGTGTGTGTGTGTGTGTGTGTGTGTGTGTGTGTGTGTGTGTGTGTGTGTGTGTGTGTGTGTGTGTGTTGTGTGTGTGTGTGTGTCTGTCTGTGTGTGTCTATGTGTGTAACTGTGTGTGTGTGTGTTCATGTTCATGAGGGCAGAGTGAGGTGACTGTTTTATGTTCTCCGCTCAACCAGGCACAAACAAACAAAAACAGAGAGGTCCTGCAGGAAGTGGCTCATCTCCTCCATCAATACATCTCACACTAATTTACAGTGAGGGTGATGACTGTTGCCTGGCAACAGCAAAGCCATGCCAAAACAAATGATTGGGATAAAAAATGAATACGTCAACCAATTGGATTCTGATTTAATAATAATGGAAATCAAAATGTCTCTGTGGCACAGAGAGAGAAGGGAAGTGACAGTGGAGACATGTGAGCCTGCATACCTCCTCACTATAACAAACATGTTAACATTGAGCCCTAGTTCTGTGTTAGTCAAAATCATACGTTTATATGTTTACATCCAAACCTTAGAGTGTGAGTATGCAGTCACTTGTTAACAAGAAAGAGGCTAATGAGAATGAGAATGTTTTACAGATATTGGTACACACATCTTGCAGGTATTCTAGTACTGGAAAATGTAATGGGAAGTCACTAATATTCATACTATGGGGGAATTGAAGGCCTGTACTAAATTGTTTAGTAGTGCAGAAACTAAATACAAAACCTTATTAAAATTAAAATCAAAGATGTCAACCATATAGAGGGTCAGTTGAAAAAATGAAATTGAATTTCTAATTGGAAGTGCTAGATGTGTTTTTGGGGATTTGACCCCATGTTAGGGTCAATACTGACCAGTCTCTCTGTCTGACACTGCCACCAGCATGCTTCACCACAGGGAGGCTATAAGCCAGGTGATGAACAGTACGTGGTGTTCACCAGACATATTTCTTTTCCATACATTCTCAGAGTTCTTTAACTCCACCATACAATGTGTGACTGAAGAGGTGTGGCTTTGGTGCTCATCCATTCAGCATGTTCTTCCATCTCTGCTCTGATAAATTAACGATTGGGTCCTTCTTGTCCTCACTTAGGCTGGATGATCAACTCAATGAAGAGTTCTGGTGTTTCCAAACTTCTTCAATTTACTAATTATTATGATAATTGTTCTTCTGAGAACGCTCAGAGCCTTAGAAATGATTTATACCTCATAGCTTGCCACTATTTTAATCGCAAATTTCTACAGAGATATCCTTGGACTTCATTGCTTGGGATGCACCTCACCATAATTTGGAGCGCCACAGCAAATAAGCAAGAGATAGATAAATCATATATTTCAGTTTTTTTTGTATACATTTTTAGTCATTATGGGTTATCCAGTGAAGATTAAAACACGTTTTTTTAATCACAGTACAATCTCACAATTCTTCTTTTGCTTGTTATTTACCTTGGCTTCGTCACTGACGTCCCATGTGAAAGAGACAGCATTGTAGGCAATTTCCTCCACATTCCCAATTGTACTGAAACTCTCCTTGTAGTCAGCTGCAGGAGAAGTGAAGATTAGAGGAAACACTTTTGGGTTCAGGGAAGTTTGGTGTCTAACCTTATGACATGGCAGGACACAAGCAATGATAAAAACAATATAAAAGGACATTATTCAAAATCCCACTTAACCAAAAGTATTCAAATATTGAACCAACTATACTTCAATTGTCAAAAATAATAATTTTTGATTCTGCTGAGAATATATATGATTGTAATACTGCTTTATCAATGCAGTTTTACTGAATGTGAAGGTTTTCCATAATATAGTACTACATACAAATATAGTAGTACACACATTCATCTATATTAATACAGGCTACTTTGGATACAGTTGACTAGTTTAGTCCAAATTACTTTCCAAGAGAGGAATCTGAAACGTGCTTTTTTAAGTATCACAGGGTCAAGCTTACAAATGATATGTGAGGAAACTATGGCTCTAAAATGTATGTTTTGGTGCAGTATTTCCTTCCAAAATGTACTGGGATGGAGGTGTAAAGTAGTATAAATTGGAAATACTGATTTCAGATAATAATCTGGCATTTTCTCCCAGAATAACTATGCCAACAAATTGACATTCTAACGCTAGATACAGATTCCCATAATGCCTTTGCCATTTCCTCTCAACCTCTGTTCATGTTGAAATTAACTTGCCACAGACAAAGTCACCAATGTGAAATCTGTGGTTCATTCCTTAGAGTATGAAACCACAGGTTGAGGCCTGTCTCTTGCTGAGAGGACATGGCCTTCCTCCAGGCCTCCACCTGCATAGTCTCTTTTCACACCTGGTTCTGTGCAGTTTAGGTGTCAAAATATCTATATCTGAGTAATCTATATCTGGGCACATATTTGTCCTCGCCTCTCCAAGTACAAATGTTATACCGAAACAAGTCCCTCTCACCAAAAACACGATTTTGCAGTGGCATTGTGGCTGCACCCTGAGCTTATCACCACCAAAGACAGAGATTTGTTTGAAGAAACTAAAAAATATTTTTTTTCCTTTAACAAAATGATATGTCTGCAGCCAGACCATTCTCCAGCAAAGACACAGTGCTGTACAGATCGGTCTATGGGAGACTATCCTGTCAGCACAACAGCAATCATCTTACCAATGTCCAGGACCCTCTGTTTGGCAGTGTGCTGACGGGAATGCCAGTATTTCCAATTCTTCAGCTGATCGTCTCTGCACTTGTCTTCCCCAAAGACAACCATAATAACACTCTGCGGTGCAGGATAAAGGATCATTAGGCCAAAAATCTAAAAGAAATATAACATTTCTAAGCAGGACATGGTTTCACGCTAGCCAACAAGAAGCTAACAGAAATATACCTCTACACTGTCTCCCCTCCCTCACCTGTACAATACTGTCCCACTGTTGCTCAGAGCCTCCCATGGTGCATTGCTCACTACTGCATGGGCTCCCATCAGGCCCCTGTGAGGGTGAAGGTCGACTCACCCGCACTTTGCCTCTGTGCTGACGTTGGGTTGAACTGAAGGCGATCTCAGACAGGGTCAGAGCATAGAACTGTCCCCGATTCAGGTAAGCCATGGGTCCCTCTCCCTGCCGCAGCGACATGCTGGCCTCGAGACTGTACTGGAAACTGTCACTGTAAGAACACAAGCATGTGTGGAACCATATGACAACCCATCATTAAGATGCACATCTGGAACATCTCCACAGATAAAATAATAAATAAAATAATTGACGAATTGAAGAATGCAATTAAAATTGTGAATAAACGTTATCACCTTTAATAAGAAATAAAAAGTACACAAATACATTTTTAAGATTTAGCCCAAGTACGGTTCTATATTTTTCTAATTATCAAACAATTAATACGTCTTAAAACACAGATCTGAGATTTTATCACCAGTTGACAGGATAATGTCAGGGTAACCATATATGCATATATTCATATCAGAATAATTTATCAATGACTACACAATCAAGCTGGTAGAATTGTTTTTTTGACAAAGCCTGGAACAGCTCATTAACATAAGTAGAAATATTGCACTGCGGTTGGATACGTTACCCAAACAGTGCAGTTACCAGCTACATTTAAAAAAAATGTCCAGATTCCTGAGATATCACTTTCAAAAGGCAAAACACATGTACCAGTGACATTGATCTTTAACTACGAATATCTAATCAAATCATCAATGAGTTCAAATAAATTTAGCCAGATGAAATAAAATGAAATTCCCTACAGGCCATGCTGATTCGCACATTCACAGGAACGTGACGTAGTCATGACCTTGACCTTCGACCCCCAAGCACCCAAATCCATCCCAAGTGAATGTTTGCACCAAAATTAAGGAGATTACCTCGAGAGTGGTGCAGTATATGTACGTACGGATAGACAATCCCAAAACATAATGTGTCCGGGTCAGTGGCTGTGTCCAGTGTGGAGGCCTGAAAAAACTGCTAAAAATCTACATGGACAGTTGTGATTGTATGTATGAGTATGCTTTCATGATGGCTGTGTTGAACAGGAGGAAGAGGTTACATTTCATATACGTCATTTCAGCAAAGACCAAATTATGTTATTTTACCCAGTATGAGTTTACAGATTTGTCTGATGACAATGTTTGGGTGTGTGTCAGTGCAAGAGAGAAATAGAGTGAGCAGATTCATGAGGGAGTCGAATAATTAATGCTTTGTTACAGCAACTATGAAAAGATTTCACCCATTTCAAAAAAATTGAAATCATTATGTCGCTGTCAGTGTAGATACTGATAATGTATGGGCACTGAGATAGTAAAAATATGTTTGATTCATGTCCATGTTCTATCCATGTCCATTATTAGTCCCCAAAGGACTTTTTATTCTTATTCAATGTTTTAAAGCAAAGGACAAGATGGTGAACATCCCATTGACATTTAAAGGTCTTCCACGTTAGTTTGATGATAAGTTGCAGACAACGAGCAGATGAAACTGTAGTGAGTCAGAGGATACCTGCTGACCGACCTGTCCATATGTGGCCAAAAAGGCAATTTGTATTCACACAGTAAAAAAAATTTGGACACGTGTCCTAGACCGCGTTCGAATGGCATCTGAGTGATCGGATCTCAGGACTTATTTGGGGGATTTGAGACCTGAACTTATCACTTGTGATTGGAACATGCAGGTCAAATGTTGACAACAAGTCTGACAGGGGTCTTTGAATGAGTGTGCGAAATACACAGTGGTGTTCTGGGGGAGTCCCCCCCAGCCAGTGCTCCTGTGTTATGCATAGAGGAAGGCAGAGGAAGCCGTATTTATCGCATTGTTGTTGTTTTTTTTCTTTTCACGGAACTTGACAAAAACAGTGATTATAGTGGATTACCTTCTTATCTTTTAGTACTTACGTATCAGAGTGTTCTGTGAGCCTACAGACAAAATGTTAATAATTTTGACTTCCAGTTTCTTCATGTTGAATTTGAACTTACCCAGATCCACTACAGTGGAATTCATCAGGTCCTGAGGGACTTCTCTGGTACATCTGTACGTTTCATTAGGAAAACAGTAAACGACGACACATCAAGCAAAAAGTACAAATAATGTAAAGCAAGACATAATATCACCTCCACTCACCTCTCCTTCCACAGCTTCCTCATATGTGCTATCTGGAGTGCTTCTCTGTTCATCTTTCAAGTATCCAGACAAGGAAAAATCATAGCAGCTCTGTTTGTAAACCATCTCTCTCTGCTCTCCGGTCTCTGCTGGATAGGAACCTCCACAGGAGGACTCTCCCATAGGCTTCTGTCCCTCTGTCTTGACAAGAGCAAAATATACCCCACCTTCACTTTTACCATCTCCTCCTGTAATGCCTCCTGTAAGCCCAGTAGAGTCGTACTTGGAGCCCTGGTGTTCTATAGTGGTGCTGTTGTTTAGAGAGAGGTTGACAGGCATGCATCTAAGAGCCTGAAGACGCTGATCTAGTATTTCCAAGTTACCACAGTTATTGGGCCCAAGAGCAGAGGGGTCTGCAGGTTTTACACAACTGGCTGCAAGTCTCCTCTCCCTAGGAACCTGACAAGGTTATAGCAGATACAAAAAAATAGGATCATAACCAAATCATTATGCACTATGTGCATTATGCTGTTATTTTATGTGACGTAACTTTTTTCTCACCTTGTAGTAGTCATAGAGCAGTCCCAGAGCAGCTGCGCTTTCCTCGTCTCCATTGATGCTCATCATTGCCTTAGTGGCAGCAGACAGAGGGTTCTCCAGGTAGCCCCTCCATACCTCATCATCACCGCTAAACACCCTGCCCGAGGTCGTTGACGCTTCGTTTGGTACTACCAGCACCAGCCGAGTACTGAGAGGACAGCAGAACAAAGGGAAGAGACAATAAGACATGTTGTCACTACTCATTCCCCGAAGCCTCTTCTGCCAAGCCACGCAGTCTGCCCCAGGCTGTTTCTCACCAAACCTCCATCTAATTGTCTGCCGCATGTGAAGTGTGTTTATTTAAGGTCACTGAATAACAACTGCTTGCATTAACCAGATTTAAATAACAGAAAAATAAAGTGAGTCAGTGCTGAGAGTCAAGCTACTGTTTCATGATCAAAATAAATAAGATCAATAAGTAAATAAGTAATTTATAAGTTATTCGTCGGCACAGAAGGGACAAGCTCTCAGTCCCAGAAAGGCATTGTTTTTAATATGCAGAGTGAAGTCAAAGCTTAGTACCTGTAGCATCACCATTATATTAATCAAGTAAACTCTGTTTCTATGATGCATTTAGGGCATTTTATCTCTCACGGAGCAACTGTTGAGTGTTTGTGTCTTACCTGTCCATGTCCATGCTGCCTCCCCACGCTCCGCTGTTGTCTGAGACTCACTGTAGAAACTGGACTTTCTAGTTGGAGCAGGTGAGTTCGTGTGGGAGACTCAGGAAACAGGGCCCAAAGGAGGCGGGTCGTATTTAACGTCTCGGTTCAAACAGCCAATGAAATCATTCAGTGAAATCATTACGCAACTAAATATAGTCGAGTACCATGGATGAATGTGTTGTAAAAAAAGTTGTTAAATTAAAGAGAAGGGAACACCGGAACCTGAAAAAGACAACAAAATAAAAGTGTCCTTGCTGATTGGTTTAATGTTTCTACACAGATGGCATTGACAGGAGGAGGCGTGACCTGACAGGGTTTTTCTTGTTTATTGACGTAAACACACTTACGAACACATACGGCATCCTCCTGAAAACATATCATTGTCATTTTGTGAAAATTACTCATTTCTTATACGAAAGAAAAAGTTAAAACAAAACATTATAAGCGAGATAGATAGATAGATAGATTACTTTATTCATCCCCGAAGGGAAATTAAGTCGTCATAGCAGCCGGTACATTTGAATACAATAAAATACAATAGAATAAAATAAAATAAAATAAGGTAGAAAGAATAAAAACAGAAACACAAGATAAATAGGTAGATAAGGTGCAGTGGCAAGATGATCT
>CM028865.1:20318259-20340169 GCA_016801935.1 Platichthys stellatus
ATAAAGCCCGCCCTGACAATCTGATTGGCCCGGTCCTGGCATAATTTTTTCCCAATGGAGCGGATCCAGACCGAACTGCCCGACCAAAAATGTTGTGGGCGGGGCTAAGTTCGTCTGGCATCCAGGCTAATGTTTTACAGTATTTCAGTGGAAATTATTTCTAACCAGCTTAAATTATTCCTTATGGCTTTGGTAAATGGTTTTGTATTTATCAGTGTCCAGGACCCCCTGGAATGTTTAGACCATGTACGCAATATTTCTATTGAATAATTAAAAAAATATTATGTTTCCAAATCCACAGGCTCTACCACCTTTACTCCACCTCAGGGTTCCAACGGCTGCATGACAAGCTTTGAGTTCAAGAGAAAATATGAATTGTCACCAACTCAGCTTAACTAAGTTGTTTCACTAAGATGAGAATTACGAAACTGCAAGTCTGCTCCTAGTAAACCCTTCCATGACACTTTCTTCAACTCCTGTCTTAATAGACTAATGTTATCACTGCATAAAACATTTGAACGAACCTTGTTTCTGATCAAAATGTGAGCATGCAGTCAAATTTTCTTCTGTCATTATATTTAAATTCTGAACTACATGACACTGAGTTAGTTTTGGTTCTTATATGTTTATTTTCCATACCTTTAACAATTCAATGTAATGTATAGCCCTTTAATAAAGGTTATATATTGACTGTCACTATCTTCTATATGTGTGTTTTTAACCATATTTTTGAAAAGCACTACTATGATAGCTAACAGACCTCAAGATAACAAAGGAACAATCTAGCTCCAGATATGTGCAAATAGGACCTAGGGGAAGATGCTACTAAGGCCTCAGACAGCCTTGCCAGGGAGCAGGCTCTGACAACCTTTTGAAAAGCTGAGTATAGAACTACAGGTCGTTCCACTCTCTGTTCAGGGAACTCCTTGAAAAGTAACCCTGGTCTAACAGGTTTTAACAATACCTGTTCTAAATAATGATTCTGTAAGCTTCTGTAAGCTTGTTTTATCATTATGTAG
Organism: Platichthys stellatus; assembly: GCA_016801935.1. Classification (NCBI taxonomy): domain Eukaryota; kingdom Metazoa; phylum Chordata; class Actinopteri; order Pleuronectiformes; family Pleuronectidae; genus Platichthys; species Platichthys stellatus. Next base: position 20,319,279 of record CM028865.1, read on the forward strand.
TCCCTCTTCTAATTATCTGTGTGTCATTACCTTTATCATCCACATGAGCAGAGCCGTCACCTAGCAAAACTGTTATACTGTGACCATTCCTTGGCATAGTGTAAGTTTCCATATCACGATATTCTCTCTAGTCATTTGCCTAGACAGCAAGCCTCTGCGATGCTGCGGAATCTGAGCAAATGACTTGACTGTACTGTAGAACCATTCATCTCGTCGGTGTGTGTGTGTATGAGAGTGTGTGTGAGAGAGTGTGTGTGTGTGTGTGTGTGTGTGTGTGTGTGTGTTTGTGTGCGTTTGTGTGTGTGTGTGTGTCCAGGCGAATGAAAGGCATAGTCTACAGTACAAGGGGTGGCTGTCCTCCAACCTGACGGTCGGCAGTTCGATCCCCAATCTTATCCATCTGCATGCCGAACTGTCCTTGGGCAAAATGCTGAACCCTGAATTGCCCCCCATAGAAGAACAAAGTGCTGCTAATAGAGGCACTTAATGGATGTGTTTGTGAATGGGTGAATGTAAAACTGTACTGTAAAGAGCTTTGGGTGGTAATCAAGACTAGAAAAGTACAATATAAATACAAAACATTACAATGGATGAAAGTGCTATGAAATTATTTAGGTGTTTTACCCTTTTAAAAGATTTGGAAGCAGACTATTTCAACCTCCTGCTAAACAGATACCTGTTCTGCAGGAACTTCCTGAGTTTGTCAGATCTTCACTCCGATCAGAGAATTTCTGGACAGAAAAACGACACTGACTCTTGGAGCCTAGTTTTCATTGTTAAAGGCAACTTTAAAAGGTTGGTATCTTTTGACATGGCTGATAAATATCCAATTTGTGGCACTCATGTGCTTGTGCGTTCATTTTTAAATATGGAGAGCACAGATAGCAGGAAGATGTGGGGGTTTAGCAGGAAGATGTGGAGGTTTACTGTATCAAAGGCTGCTGATATATACCAAACTAAGAGCTGAGGACTCCACTGCAACTCAAGCTCAACTGATTTGGATGAAATGACAATGTTCTCTCAGAAGAACTCTGAACTATGTTTGAAAACTACCCTTTCAATAGCTTTAGATAAGAATGGAAGTAATGAGACCAGCCGATACTTCAATTGAAGTGAAGGTGTTTCATCCTGAATCTGTTTGAATATGATGTAAAGTAGAGAGGCGGTGGTCTAGTGGCAGAAACTTGGACTATGGGCAGAGAAGGTCTCTGGTTCGTCTCTGGTTCAACTCCACGGAGAGACAACAAAAGACGAACCTGGATTGATCTGCCTGTCTAGTGCCCCTGAGCAAGGCACCTTACTCCCCCAACATTTGCTCCCCGAGCGCCGTACATGGTCGCTCACTGCTCTGTGTGTCCTGCATACAGATGGGTTAAATGCAGAGGTTAAATTTACCTAACATTGCATGAGTGTGTTGTGCATGTGTTTGGTATAAATAAACATATCTTAATCTTAATCTTAATCTAAATGCCTATGTAGCATCTATTACATGTGTGTTTGCTAGCACAGTGGTGGGAGATGTTGCTTGAATGAGGTTGGTGGGAATAAGTGTTAGCGTGGCAAAATACAAAAAATATATGCCCTAAAATAGTAGTCTGGGACTATAACGACAGGCATAATATCAAAACTTATTTTAGCACATTCCTGAGTTCATCCAATTCATCCCATATAGGTTTTATAAAATAATAATAAGGTGCACTTACTAACCATTGAATGGTTGCATATTAGCATTCATTTTGGGAGCATAGTGAATCTTTATTATAAAAGTTAAACTTGACAATATTTTACATCCGCAGACCATTTAGAGTTTTACATTAGAAATCTACCAAAGTACTGCTTATTTAAATTAGTTCACTGTTTATTTGACTATTACAACATACAGAAACTGAATGGATCTTACAGGCTTAAGTATGACTACTGTGAATAATATTGCAGAAGAATGTTGGTGAGAAACATTTCTGTGTGTGTTAAGGTTTTTAAGAAGAGGTCTAATCGGTTACACATCTTTAGGGGATCCCCTTTTTTTCTTTACTTTTCTCTTTACTTGAAATCGTTCTCGTAGCTATAAACGCCCATTTCAGCTACTGTGATGAAGAAAATACAAATCCTGTATCTCATAATTATGACTTAGGATCAAAGTATAATGAGATAATATCTCCTAATTATGAAATACAGGATTTTTATTTTCTTCAGCACAGTGTCGGAAATGGGCGTCCATAGGCACATCAACATCTTGACAAATCAAAGAACACTTTTTTTTAACTGCATTTTTGTTGTCAATTATATCTGATCTGAACTTTAATAGGTTTCAAGTGGTTTCAAGCTGGGATTCTTCTTGGCCCTATAAGGTAAACATGACAAGGCAAAAATAACGCTCTCTCTCCCCTTCAGAAAAAAATAACCTTTGTTCTACTTTGTGATGTGATTCGAATGCTGTTCCAGACAATTCCACAAATGTGTGATAAATTGTAATATATATTTATGCCGTTTTGAGTTAACCTGTCCATGTTAAAGTCATTTTTTAAGAATTGAATAAAATATTATCTGCAGACAGCCATGATCTCTGTCATAGGATCCATATTGCGGGCTCTATTCGAGATTCAAGAATTACTTTCTGTCTTAGACTTTTTACAGTGAGAATACATGAAAGATATGGGTGATCTGCAGTAAAACAATGTTTGAATCTGTCAGTGATGACTTCCATATTAAACTTGCTGTGATGTTGAAAGGTATGCATGATTTTCATACATTTGCATCTCTACTTGTTGGAAGGCAACACCATATCACAATGTCATAATTGTTATCAAACAATTATTGCATCATGAAAATCTAAATGTCTTCACATTAATTACATTATTTGCAATCCCTTGTCTGCCATTCGCCTCTGACACGCAGGTTAACTCCAACTTCCAGAGGCGCTCATGCGCGGTTGCTCCGGTAACGTTTGACGTCACCACTAACCCCTCCCCTCGGGCCTTGCCTTGGCCTGGAGTGGTTGGAGGGAGACCCCGTGGACCACACTGAGCACTCACACGCAGACTTACTGAGAGAATCAGCTGTTGCTGGCTACGCCGACATCGCTGCTATCTGCTAGCACTCCGGTATGGGCTTTGAAATTATTTCTTTTGTTTGTATTAGTTATGAAAGACCTTCTAAAAAATATAGCAATATTTGATGTGCCTTTGCCCCGACAGATATCCGCTCAATGGACAATGGCTAGCTTTGCTATAGTTTGGGATATGTCTAATGGCTGGATTCGAACGGACAGCTCTGGCTAAATGTGTCATTTTGCGACTAACGACAAAAGTTAATCAGGTTTAGAGTCTCTAATATTACAAATTCGCAGACGGTATCGGCTGTATTTGCTAATGGTGTCTGTCTATCAGTCTATTAAAAAAGATATAGAAAGACGAGTTATACTGCTACCTAACAGGCGAAGTTGCAACCCTTTTATGGGTTGTGTGTCTCGCTAACAAACCAAGGTAACACTCTTCGGTTGAGAAACAATATATTTGTGACTCATTGTGGAATCTAACGCTGAACACATGTACAAAAGATTTTTGGCTAGGAATGCTTACGTTTCAGGAAATAGTCAACGCCATATTTGAAAGTGGTCACGCGGGCCTATGGGAAAGCAGTTTAGGTTGATTTTAATGCAATATATGGTACTCCTCGTTACAACCAAATTTGTTTAAGTAATGGGGCTTTCTGGATATATAAATATTAGTAAGGCATAGTGCTAATAGTCACAGCAGGCTAAGTCTGAGGCTCATAAATTCCTCACTTCCCTGTTGGGCGAGTCGCAGGTAGAGGGTTGGGTGTGGTGTGTGCGTTGGCGAAAGAAAGGGGACGTTTGCCTTGGAGAAAATGTCGTTTTCTACATTCTTTAGTCGAGTGTATTCCAAATACGTGACTACTTATTAATCCTTTTTTCTGCTAAGTTATTTACTGATGGAAATATAACCGTGAGTCTTATTCAATCCTGTTCACGTGTTACGTTGTCGAAAATGTTACATCTTTTATTGATTTACCAAATCATTTTGACTTATAATTATCATCAAAAGCTAATTGTAAAGCAGGGGTCATAGCAATGCTGCATTATAAATGGAATACCTAATACACGCAAAGCATTTGTCTTTAGGGTTACTATTCAACAGAACTTGTTAACTGCAATGTATTTTAACATAAGTCCTTATGTGTGAAAGCCATAGATGTACCTTAAGCAGTTTCTGAATCATCCCATATTTGATCAGTGTAAACAGCAAATCATCTGGTATTTGTCAGGTTGTCATTAGGTCATTTCCTGGCTCTTTTTTCAGTTTACCTGGTTGCCCAGCTTGTGAGAGGTTTGCAACTATGTTAGAATTGGCTTTCTTTTCCTTATCTCGGGACAGATCTTGAACATGTCAAACTGCATGCTCTCTGGAAACTAATGAGATTGATTTTGTTGAAGCCTGGTGGCTATTTTGGATAAGTCAAAAGAATGTAGGTCATGGTTTAGAGGTGAGCATTGTATCCGCTGGTATATTACTTCTCCTCTTACAACCCTGTGGCACTGAACATTGCTAAATAGCACAGCCAGAGCACATTTTCTACAATTCCTATGCTTATAGGTCTTAGAGACATGATTTAATTTGAATACAACTGTATGTTTACCTACTTCACCCTCTACTTTTAAAATAAAAAACATTTATATTTTGAATATAGTGTTGCTTTTGTGCTAGCTATGTTCTCACCAATATCCTTGAACTGCCTTGGTAGTTTCCTTGTACAAGTACTTCCTGGAGAGGGCAGCAAGCCTCAGAGACAGTAGTTACGTCATGTGCTTACTCTTTGGAGTAAGTATAAGCATTTATTGTTATTCACACTAAAGCCACCACACACTTTTTCTCTGTGTCAGTTTTATATGTATTTATGTGTTCAGGTTGTCACTAAGTGTTCACTAAGACTCAAAGATTAAAGCTATAGTTAACAGAACACACTATTACAATTCACTCACTATCTTCTAGGGATTCACAGTAAGGATTTTTCAGTCCTATACCTGATAATTACATGTTTTACATGATCGATACAATAATAATTTCACGTTTCTCAAAGAAGTTCATAGCCTGTAGTTTATGCACACCTGAGGGTAAAATTGCAAAATATAGTAAACAAATTTGGATGAATAATTTTCATTGTTAACACAGAAAAAATAATTAAGACTCAGATCTGAGTGTTTGTTTAGTTTTTTGCCGAAGTACATCGGAAACCTTCAAACTACTTTAGGTGGAGGCTGGAAATTTCTCCTTCAAAATAATTGAAATAATAAAAATTAACTCTCAAATAGGATATGTCAAAATAATCTGCATTTAAAAAATAAAGGCTTTTATAGAACTGAAAGCCTCTGAAAAACGCACCGCTGACAGGCACGGATCTTTGACATAATGTCATGTTTATCAGACTTTTTTTATTAATTTATGATAGTGCCACACACACTGACTCTGCTTCTCGCTCTCATCTGACATCTCTTACTCGCTACAGTTTAAATATTGATTTGTTTGAATGATGCCACAATATCACACTGATCCTCACATAGTGATCCATAATTTTCTTGATAACATCTTTCTTCAGCGCTCGGTTTGGCCTGATAATCACAGATGGGAGCGGTAAATCACTGACAGAGCTGCTAAAAACTGTCAAACGTATCTTTCGTAGTCCAAACAGCAGCGGCGGATGCTCTCTGTCCGCTGGTGGGAGTGTGCGCGCACGTGTCTGTGTGTTCATGTGTGTGCATTGGGATGGAACTCCGCCCTGCGCGATACAGAAAGCAGAAGGGAAATCTAAACACGCAAACCATGTGGAGACGGAAATGACATGCCGTTGTATAAAGTGTATAAATGACAAAATAACCTAAGGCCATTTAATTTGTATGATAAAAAGAGCAAGCTATAGACCTGTTTTATAGGAAAGGTAACCTTAAATTACTTTCGTTGAGATCTGGGGGGTGCCCCCCTAATATAATGGTAGGGGAAACACTGAGATTTTTTTGGGTGTTCATTTAAATCAGTCAAAAATAAAAAGTACCCCCCTGCTTCTCACTAATATGAAATCTGTGAATCTTTTCCCCTTTATTTCTTTCAGTGAGCACTGCGCAGTCATGACCTGTCTTGCAACGAAGGCCAAGCTGGCCGAGCAGGCTGAGCGATATGATGATATGGCTGCTATAATGAAGAAGGTTGCAGTGGAAAGTCAAGAAGAGCTGAGTGATGATGCCCGTAATCTGCTGTCAGTGGCCTACAAGAATGTGGTGGGTGCTCGACGCTCCTCGTGGCGTGTGGTGTCCAGCATCGAGGATAAAAACCCAGAAAACGAAAGGAAGGCGCTCATTGTCGAAGAGTACAAGAAAAAGATTGAGTGCGAGCTGAAAGAAATCTGCGAGGACGTGTTGGTGAGACTGCTTACATTTGATTATTGGCTCTATCTGCTAAGAGTAATTTGTCATTTCGACAAAGGTGCCTCTAACTTAGAGTAGCACGAAAAAGTTTTGGTGTCATTTACAGCATGTTTTTGACCAATGCTTCATCGGTATAGAGGTGAGTAGAAAATGATTGAATTATCATTTTTGTGAACTATTCCTTAAGTGAACTGAAACTTGTCTCTTAAATCCATCTTTTGTGTGTTTTTTAGAATTTGTTTTTTTTAATTAGGACAGCGGTGTTTTTTCTTTTCTAACAATCTGTTTTGTTTGTTTTGTGCCGCAGAATCTCTTGGACAATCATCTCATTAAAAATGCCTCAAAACCACAAAGCAAAGTCTTTTATCTGAAAATGAAAGGAGATTACTACCGTTACTTGGCTGAGGTGGCTACAAAAGAAGAGAGGGAAGGTAAGCTCCAAGTTCCAAGTGTGTGGGCTGTTATAGGGTTATTTACTCTTAAAATCATTGTTAATTTGTTGTCCCCAACTCCTGCTGACCTGCGCTCGCTTTACATGTTAACTATAAACACCAACACTCATCCAAAGTTTTTAGGACCTGAACAGGACTGAAGTTTACTTGTGTTTCTGTGATTAGCTCCAAAGCTAATGGGGCACACAATTAGACAAATTGAAAATTTTATATGTACGCATTTCACCTGCTACACACAACTAGAGATGACCACAGCCAGGACATCAGTGTTGAAGTGATTCATGAACTGACACAATTAATGAATACCTAAATACATGTGATCGCTAGGTTTTGTGTGGCGATTGACAAAGACAAAATTAAAAGGTTCTTAGGCCAAGGTTAGGGTTAAACTACTACAGATTAATTAAAAGGTAAGGACCAAAAAGCTACTCAGCAGTTACTCCATTAGGGGCTATCAGAAGGGAACTCCACATAAACCCCCATTAAACTACAGATGATTGTATACTTTACAGATGAGAGTGATCTGGTGGGATAGGATTTTCATAACCCAGAGTAGAATTCAGTTCAAGTACAGTCTCCAATATTACCATTTGAGTATAAATAACAACCCTCTGAAACACTTTAATTAAAACTGAACACAGCCTTCACAAAGGGCTTACTATTTGACCTATTTCTGATTGCATTGGTTAGAGCTGGGTGTACATCATTAAAAAGAAATAAAAGGAATAGTTCACTGAAAAAAGAATAAATGTTTGAGGTCACAAAACAATTCTGGAGACTCAGCGATAAACTGTGTAGCAGCCGAATCCGATACAGTTAAATGGTGAGTCCTTCTTCAGACGTATTAAAACAACAGAAAAAAACCTAACACGCTTCCATACTGATTGTGTGGGGTTATCCAAGTCTGCAAGCCCCGATCTTCATATCTGACTCAAAACGAGGTTGTTTACACCTTGTTTTAAGCCTAAATGTACACTGGAAGTGGCTAAACTAGCAGATGTAGTGTGTCCTAGGGTCCGTGTATGCACCTTGAAGGACGATATCATTTAGGCTTTAAACTCAGTGTAAATAACCTTGTTTCCCCTCGACCCTAAAATTGTTTTGTGGACTCAAACACTTCACCCATCCCTCAATCTGCATATTGGTGAGTAGATGAGTGAACTTTCATTTTTCAGTCAAATATACCTTAAGTGTGGTGTGTCCGTTTCAGACTTTTCTATCCTTCTTGGTCTCTTTTTATACACTTAAGCATTTTACAAGTCCATTTGTTGTAATGTTTAGAGTCCACAGTACTTATATTCTTTGTTTCCCTACAGAAATCATTACAAACTCAAAGGAGGCCTACGAGAAGGCGTTTGAAATCAGCAAAACCGATATAAAGCCCACCCACCCAATCCGCCTTGGTCTTGCGCTCAATTTCTCTGTTTTCTACTACGAAATCATGCAGTCACCTCAAGATGCCTGCCGTCTGGCCAAACAAGTGAGTTCATGACACCACTTAACTTTCTTTTCTTATTTGGGAGTATTTTAAATGCATTTATGAAATCTTGCGTTGATTTTGTGAACACCAACCTGAAATACAAACACATTCAACTGATCCATAACTGCACAGCTTGTTGTAGTCCAGTGGTCACCAACCTTTTCGAGCCCAAGATCGCTATTTAATTCCAAGTGTAACCCGAGATCTACCACCCTGATATCTTCCAAAATCCCCACTTGGGTCTTATTTATTATTCTTTGCCATTTCTGTTAAAGGCTGGATGTACGAACATAAATATACACACAAAAAAGTAGTTGTGCAACTATATTTAATTGCACAATATCGATTTCTACAGCGTCGGTTCGAGGCATAATATTCACATTAATATCAATTTATATTTGCAGCCTCTGTTCAATGCACAATATTTATCTTCAGTTCGACAATATGTTCTACAGGGGAGCTGCTACTGCAGGATAACATTTTTTACCTAGGCTTTGCCTTGAATATGGCCATAAAACGTTTCCTTGTATAGAATAAGTCCTGTGTACTCAAATAAATACCATAGATAGCAGAAGATAAACCTGCAGCTCGCCCGCCAGTAGCGGACACAGGCAACCACTGTTCTAGAACATCTGTTTCCGGCTAAACTCACAAATTTGTTTGAATTCCTGTAGGCTTTTGATGATGCTATTGCAGAGCTCGATACACTCAGTGAAGATTCGTACAAAGACAGTACGCTCATCATGCAGTTATTGAGAGACAACTTGACAGTAAGTTTCATTTCAACTACAACCAATTATTTGCATTGTTAGTCTAGTTTTAAAATTCAATTGAATTTCGTTTTTCTACCTGTAACGACCACCCCAAGAGCTTAACTGAGCCACATTCATCCATTCATTATTTTAAATGAAATTTCTCTTATTCTCTTTTTTGTTCTTCTGTCTTTCCTCAGCTGTGGAACTCTGATGCAGAAGATCAAGAAGAAACCAAAAATTGAGTCAGATGGGGCATCGGTGATCCCCTGTCTGCCTACTATCATCCTGGCTCATCTGTATCCACAACACTGAGACCACCTCACTATCACTGTCCAACTCTTCCCATCTTTTTCCTATTTAGGAGTCTCAACACTCATCTCTCATCTGTTTATGATTCCCTTTTTGTAGTAACTGTGCGAAAAGGGCACTGGGAATAAGGGTATAGTGTAATTTGTTTGGTGGGTGGGTGGGTCCACATCCGGGGCTCAAATGTATGGGTTGATTGCCTGTCTGCTGACCCCTTGTGTGTGGTAACAACATAGCTATTGTATTATTGAGGTGGTGGGGGAGTAGGCAAGTTTTCAACTCATGAAACATGCAGGTGAAGTTTTTAGGTTCCAAAAGGTTATATTGTATGTATTCATAATAATAGTATTTTTCTTGTGGTCAAACTTGTGGGTACACAAAGTCACATGTTGACTTGCCACATCTGAGCAGACGGTGTCACTTAATGTTTAATTTGTAAGATAAATGACATGAGTTGAGGGCAGTGAAGGAAATGATGGGGATTGGTAGAAAGAAGGCAGGGATTTGTTGGAATACAAAGGTTACATTCCATTTACTTTCAGTTGCTTAACTTTATACTCTTTATTTTGTTCTGTTTTTGGGTGAACTGCTTTTGTATTTTTGTTTTCACTTTTGAGGTATAGAAAATGTTGAACTAAAGAGCACACAACCTTGTTGCTGTTTTGTATAATATGGCAGTAAGAAAATCCCACATGTTTATCTTGTTTCTACCTTTTCAAATTTTTCTTTCAGAACTTGCCTAAACTGCATGTTGATACGTAGTTTCTCGAGATGCAATAAGGGTTTTTGTCTTAGGGATTACCATAGAGAATTTTTATTGGGAGAAATGTGTAATTTCATGTAGGTGAAATAAACAAAACAAACTTCTGTTGATTTGTCTGTTTTGATCCATATTGTTTGCCCTTAGTGGATAGATTTTTGATTGTAAACTGTATATGATCCTAAATCTATAATTTGCATTAATGAATTGCAAACTTGCTTGATTATTAAAGTTACAAAACATGCTTTTGGCCTGTAGACCAGTTTATCTTGAGTCAGCCTTTATAGAGTTTTTCAAGATTTTAACAGTTGTCTTTTGGACTAAAAGATTAACTGATTAGAGATTTTTAGAATAAATGTATGTAAAATGAGAAAAAGCAATGGTTGGCAGAGGCATACTACAGCAGGCTGGTAATTGTGACACTGACTTTGATTTTCCTCTTCCATTGTTGGTTCTCTATCCAAATCTGACACAACATCCAAACAGTTATTAAACTGCTATCATTAAAAATATGATTATCTATATAAATCACTTATTTTTATCACAACCATTCTGACAGAGTTAAAAAATGACTGCTTTCGTAACTGTTCATGTTCCCCATCTCTTTTCATTCACATTTTTATCTGCTCACCCAAAATGGTTGAGGCAGATGGTTGCCCACATTGTTTTTGGTTCTGCCTGAGGTTTCTTACAATTAAACCGGTGTTAGTTCTGCCATTGCTAAAGTGCTGGTTCGTTGTTGACTTATCTAAAGTGCCTTGAGATAATCGTTGTCACGACTTAATGTTTTTTCCCAGATGTCACTCCATTTTGCACTATTCAAATAAAATAGAACCCTATCCTATGCTCTGATTGGCTTTAGTGGTTGCCTATTAGTCCTGGTAGTATAGGGGCAGGGGAGACCCACAGAAACATAAATTAAGCCTTTAGTTCCTTTGTAATGCATCCTCTTCGGACTACATACACACTATCTTGAAGGACTAATCAAAGATTTCCGTTGACTAAGGTAATGTAAACAAAAGGTGATACAAATGCACAGGCCTTGTCCTTGAATACACTGGACCTGGTAAAATATCATTCACTTCCAAAAGGTTTGGGCTAACTAATTCAACTTCAACTATTCCTAGGGCTTAGTTGAGAGTTGTATGTCTTGTCTTGTTCCACAATGAGACAGTTTGGTTAATTGGATCTGCTTGAATGAGTAGGGAAGGGGGTAAAATACATTTCTGTGTGTCCACACAACTGACATCAACATGGTGAACACAGGACTCCCAGGAGCCCTTGCCCTCACCAAGTCTGCACACAATTGTATGAATATTCAAATTCATATTGATACACCATGCACGGGAGCGGCTGTGGCTGAGGGGTAGAGCGGTCGTCCTCCAACCAGAAGGTCGGCAATAAGATCCAAGTCTTCCCCTTCCGCATGCAAAAGTGTCCCTATACACTTGTCCCTATAGAAAACAAAAGTGCTGCTAATAGATGCACTATGAATGCCCTATGAGATGAATTGTAATTTGTGAATATGGGCTATACAAATAAAATTTGATTGATTGATTGAATGTGTATGTGAATGGCAAATTGTAAACTACTGCACTGTAAAGCGCTTTGAGTGGTCATCAAAACTACCAAAGCGCTATAAAAATAAAAAGCCATTGTGAATTAAATGATCATAGTTACCATTTAATAAATGAATGATGTATTTTCCTAGGCCATATCAATGTCCTCAGATAGAGGGTTGTATCCATAGAAAGTATGGCTGTTCAGGTTATATTCTTCGTTCCCTGTGATCCCCTATAGTTACAGACCTTTTTCCCGGCAGCCATTTGATTGGAAATAGTTGCTTAACATTGGTGGAACCAGGCAAGTGCACAGACATTTTGGGTGCTCAAACCCCCAAAAAAAGGGCAAAAGGGCCAGTGCTTGAGCACCACTAGGGGTCTATCTGTGCACGTGCCTGGATGGAACTATCACATAAATGAAGGCTCTGTAAACAGCTGTGTTTGTTATCTCAACATGCCTGCTGTTCGCCAAGAAGTGCACGACCTACAGTGAAGAGGGAAACTATTTTGTCACTGCATGCAGTCCACCCACATCCTTTCAGTACAGACTTCCCCGCTAAATCCTAAAGCCACAATTTATTAAATTGTTGGATAGTTAAATAACTTGTTGCCAGGAGATAAGAATCTGTTATCGCACAACAGCCTCTTGGATAAGAAATGTAACTTTTCATTTAATTGTATTATGTAGTCTATAAGAGGTAATTATGTGACAAGATGCGCCTTGTACATCTGTAAACCAGGAAATATTGATTGACTTAACCAACCAGCCATTGGTTTATACACTGTTCAAAAAAATAATGGAAGACTTAATTCATACATCAAATCTTGTTGAACTAATTATTAAAGTTGAACATCTTTACTAATGCATAATTTGTTGAGAACAAAATGACATAACGGTCAATGGCAACCAAAGCCGTCAACCTATTGAGAGCTGGATTCAAAACCACACTGAAAACAAAGTAACTGCAGTGAGACATGGAGGTCTGTGCGACCCTCAGGATATGCTTCCGCAGACCATGGCCGAAGCGCCGCGCCCTAGCGTCGCTTGGATGTTCACACTGGTTATTAAGACAATATAAAATTGTTACAGTTTTACTGTGACAAATAAACAAGGTATTGAGAACATAATATGTTCAAAAAATAAAGAGAGCACACCACAGCGATAGCTGTTACACAAGGACCACGGATGTTTTTTTATTGAACATGCACAAACCACTCACAGAGAGCACACAGACTAAGGCAATTTAGATGTTGTCAAGCATATGAAAGGGAGCATATATAACAATAGGTGACATGACACATACAGTACAAGACACTAGAAATAAAGACTTAAAGGTTCAGTGTGTATACCTGTAAAAGCCTGCTTATGAATACCTTACCTCAAAAAAGGGCAATGTGAATAAAAACAAGAATTTAGATATATCCTCATAAAACCTCCCTGCTTTACCATGTTGCATTCTCTTTAGTGATGAAAAAACAAGAAAATCATTCATAAACGTGGAATGTCTGCATTTACTACAATGAATATGGTATTTGATTATTAGGATTATCACCTTTACCCTGTCAAAAAGAAAATTGAGTTTAGAAAACTATATGAGAAATGTAAAAGCTGTTGTTTACTTTAGGTTTTAACCAAATTCTAATATCTACCCAAAATCTACAAGACACAGAGCAAGAAAAAAATATGTGTTCTCATATTTGGTTAACTCACTACAAAAGAGTCTACGTCAAACTTGAATCTTTTCTAAGGGATTCTGCCACTGGGTAAACCTTGTAAATGATGTTAACCTTTGGAAGAATAGGCCATTTGATACATTTAGAAAATGACTTATCCATAGTGGACAGTGACTGAATTCAATAAAAATGTAACCCTCGATTATAATAAAGACAACTATGGATTCGATTTTTTTTATCTTAAAGTAACAAAAAAATCACTGAATTTGGCAGTAAATACTTCACATTGGAATACATTATAGTGTAAAGGTTTAACTGAATTAGATATAAATAGAAAAATGACCATGGACCGTGAACTAAACACGTTCCTTCAAATGGCAAATATCGCGAGATGTGTGACGTCATTCTCGGTGGTGAAAGCGCAGCAGTTTTCGATGGCACTGGTGAAACAACCTCTACCGACCTTCCTTTCATTCTCGTAATCCGTCTGCGAAGGGTGTGCTCCGGAGCTAGTCTCTGCACACATTTTATTATTATGAAACAAACCAAAGGCTAGAGCGCACACGCAGATATATTTTTATAAGAAAAATAAGAATCGGTGAAGCAGGATTTCATTTGCCATACCCAAGCAACGCCAAGAAGACACTGCCTTCGAAAAACAACGAAAGACGGAACGAGAGGAACGTTAGCACGTTGAGCAGCTAGCGTCATTGTTGAAAACCTGTGTGATTAACGTTAGCCGGTTGTACTGTTAACCACTTATTTTTCCCTTTTAGGGCTTTGTCATCCCTGTTAGTATTATAAGCGAGGACTATTGCGTCGTATACTGACTGCGGGGGAAAACATATTCAGAATTGTGAAGTGTTCGAGCCACATTGATTAGGCCACGCACCAACATTTGCTAATCAAGCTAACTAGCCCACGTTGCTAACTCTTACAAAGCTAGCATAAGTGTTGGCACTCCCATTGGCACTAACCATTTTTGTGAAGCTAACAAGAGACTTAGCAAATAGTCCCTTCTTATAGAGGGTTGGCAAAGATTGACGTTTTTTTTTACACACACTTCAAACTATTACAATCCCACATTTGTCTTGTTAAGAGCACTCGTGGTCAGATATGAATCCCAGTGCGCCTAGCTATCCAATGGCCTCCCTCTATGTGGGAGACCTGCATGCAGACGTTACAGAGGCCATGCTCTACGAGAAATTCAGCCCGGCTGGACCAATTCTCTCCATCAGAGTGTGCCGAGACATGATCACCCGTCGGTCCCTCGGCTATGCCTATGTCAACTTCCAGCAGCCTGCAGATGGTAGGTATACCTTCACGTAATAAAGTAAGGACAGCTACTGAGATGAATGTGGCAACATTCTACTCCATTTTGAAAGCAGACTATGCATGCCATGTTAAAGCATTTGTTTCTATTAGCACTATTGTTGTAGTCAATATGTTGTGACGTGGTGTAATGTCAGATAAAGTTATGAATGACATGCATCTGTAATGATCCACTTAAGAGGTACATAAGTCTTTGCATTGTGCAAAATATAAACGAGCCCTGAAGCTAATGTCAGGTGTTGTCATCTGTTTCAGCTGAGCGAGCCCTGGACACAATGAATTTTGACGTGATCAAAGGCAGACCTCTCCGCATCATGTGGTCTCAGCGTGACCCCTCCCTGAGGAAGAGTGGAGTGGGCAACATCTTCATCAAGAACCTGGACAAGTCCATTGATAACAAGGCGCTCTATGACACCTTCTCTGCATTTGGAAATATCCTTTCCTGCAAGGTAGGCAATACATGAAGTTTGTCTGCTTGTGTGTTTTAGAGATTTAAAAACCCCACTAATTGCACGACTAAAGATTGCTGTGGTTTGAAAGGTGACTGTGTATTTTTTACACTGCATGATGCTCAGGGTTGTTGACATGCTCGAATCTTCCTTTTCCAAGGTGGTTTGTGATGAAAATGGCTCAAAGGGTTACGGCTTCGTACACTTTGAGACCCACGAGGCAGCCGAGCGGGCCATAGAGAAAATGAATGGCATGTTGCTCAATGACAGAAAAGTGTAAGTGGGACTACATTTAAAGTCAATGTTTAGGTGTGTGTTTTTGGGCCCCTCTGATTAACATGAGTTGTATATCTAATCAAAGTTTGTTTTTTGTGTTGAACCGCATCTTGTCCAAAAACTCACCTACCATTAATGCCAGATGGTTTTTCGGGTCTTCATACCACAACCCCGTTAAGAATGACAAACATGCCATATAAATTAGAGAGACAGATAGAAGGGGAGAAGTTTTTTGGGAGCGAAGTGATCTATTTGGATAATATTGTTTTATAAGCTCTTTGATATGTGATCTACTCACCTCTATGCCGATGGAGGGGTGGGTGAAACACTTGGAGTTTTCGGGTTAACGGCATTGCAGCCTAATCCAATGGAAGTAACGTGAGCACGTCTTCGAACTTAAAAAAAAAAACTTAAACGACCCTTGTAAGGCCTGACATTCAAATAGGCTATAAACATGGTGTAAATGACGCTGTTTCTGCAGTGTCGCGGCTTACGGACACCTTGATGACACCACAGGAGCAGTATGGAGGCGGCTTTTTACGTTTGAAGACGTGGTCACCAGTTACTTCCATTATATTGGATTAGGCTGCAATGCTGTGGTACCCCTGAAACTGACGGGTTAGGGTGTGGACTCAAACACTTCATCCAACCTTCCATCAGCCTAGTGGTGAGTAGATAACTAGTGAATTCTCATTTTTCCTTGAACAACCCCTTTAAGCAGGAATAAGCCAAGTGTGTCCTGTTCTGATATGAAATGATAACACTTTTCATTGTATTCTGATTTGTCAAACTATATAATTGTTTTCAACACTGGACTATCTCGATATTTGAGCAACAGTTGGATACTAGCATCACTTAGGAGTTAAGAAAAGTCTAAAGGTTGTCAGCGCATGAGTGATTTTGTTTTTAACTTTCCCGTTTGACCAACAGATTTGTTGGACGCTTTAAATCCCGTAAAGAAAGGGAGGCGGAGCTTGGTGCACGTGCCAGAGAGTTCACCAATGTTTACATCAAGAACTTTGGGGAGGAAATGAATGATGAGAAGCTAAAGGAGATGTTCGGCTTATATGGTAAGACAGACATTTGGAAGTTAACAGATTAAGTATGTTACCAGTGTGATTTGACGTGTTGAGTTTTGATACACTGTTGTATGTTGTAGGTCCGGCACTCAGTATCCGTGTTATGACTGATGAAAGTGGCAAATCCAAGGGATTTGGCTTTGTTAGTTTCGAGAGACACGAAGATGCACAGAAGGTTAGGATCTACTCCATGTTCTTCGGAGACATGGCCTCCTTCCTATGTATTTGTCTCAGCAAAATTTAAAATGAGCTATGCTGTCACTGTACCTCTGCTTTCGGCTTTGAATCAATATAGATGTGGCTCTTCTTAAAGCTTATTAGTGAACTTCTTATTTAATTGTAGGCTGTCGATGACATGAATGGTAAAGAACTGAATGGCCGGCAAGTGTATGTGGGCCGCGCACAGAAGAAAGGGGAGCGCCAGAACGAACTCAAGCGCAAATTTGAGCAAATGAAACAAGATCGCATGACCAGATACCAGGTTTGTTTAACTTTTCAAATTCAGTATATCAAAAAGGTGGTTTAAATGGACGTGTCTGGTTTAATATTGGAACAAATGCCCAAAGTACAGCTATGTCAAAGGCACATTTTGCTGCCATTCAAAAATGTTGTGGCGAATATAAGTGCTACAATGTTGGTGCTACAAAGATAATAGTTGATTGGACTTCTTGAAATGAGTCTAACTGTCAATTAAATGTACACCAGGGTGTCAATCTGTATGTAAAAAACCTTGATGATGGTCTGGATGACGAGCGCCTGCGTAAAGAGTTCTCTCCATTTGGAACCATTACAAGCGCAAAGGTAAATATTTCATTAGTTACTTAATTGAGTTTTTGATTTTCATTATAACTTTTTATTGGCAAGGCGACGAAAAATTTCAGAATAGATGCTAATCATTCCCTCTTTTGCTAGGTGATGATGGAAGGTGGCCGCAGCAAAGGCTTTGGATTTGTTTGCTTCTCTTCTCCAGAAGAGGCTACTAAAGCTGTAACGGAGATGAATGGTCGTATTGTTGCCACAAAGCCTCTGTATGTGGCCCTGGCACAGCGCAAAGAGGAGCGTCAGGCCCATTTAACCAATCAGTACATGCAGAGGATGGCCACTGTCCGTGCTGTGCCCAACCCTGTCCTCAACCCATACCAGCCTGCCCCACCCTCAGGCTATTTCATGGCTGCTATACCTCAGGTGAGCCAGTCCATTTGCAAAAAACAATCATGTCCTTGTTAGAGCTGCATGATGTATCGTAAATCTATTGCCATCCAGATATCATTATGTGGGTATATCAACAGAGACAGCAAAAACTGCGATAAATGGGGTGTCATGTGCCGAGCATTCACACTCTGCATGTCAATATATTTGGCAAATCAGATGGGGCCCTGCTGCCCTAGGTGATGATTTAAAGACATTGATATCATGACAGGTTTTGCGACATGGAATCGTTATCTGAAAAAGAGAATCAAGAGAAAAAAGAGAATTCTGACTGAGTAACGCAGTTACGTCAATCTCACTTCGCCTCCTCCAACTAAACTCTACTGTGGAAACTTCTAGTGATCCCTTTTTGTCCAGAGTTAAATTCATCATCATGTGCAAAATAATGAGGCTTATTTATGATCCCAGAACGTAAGGGAAAAGTAAGAGAGCACACACTGAGTCTCTCTCTCTCTCTCTCTCTCTCTCTCTCTCTCTCTCTCTCTCTCTCTCTCTCTCTCTCTCTCTCTCTCTCTCTCCCTATCTCCCTCCCTATCTCTCTCTCTCTCTCTCTCCCTCTCTCTATCTCTCTCTCTCTCTCTCTCTCTCTCTCTCTCTCTCTCTCTCTCTGCTCAACTTACCAAGTTTAACATGATTCGCTACAGTTTGAAGTTGATTTGTTTGTCACGACAATATCAACACTGACCTTCACGTAATGATTGGTACTTTTATAATGCGTTTAATCTTTCTTCAGAGTAGCACATTCATTCGCCGCTCGCTTGCTCTTTGTAAACTCTGAAACATTTGTAAAATCAGCCTGACTAGAAACAATTTAGTTGTAACAATTTTATAATCTTAGTAAATGTATGTAGAGCTGGAGGAGATGGCTGTGTGCTCAGCTTGGTTTGACAATGTTGGTGCAGCACACAGCGTAAATGACACACAAGGATGTAAATTACAGACAGCCACTAAAAACTGTTGAAGAAATATATTTTTCACCATCCAAACATATATGAAAACACCCCATATTAACTCTGTAGGTGGATATAGTGGAGCTATGCATGACTCCTGGATGTCTGCCCGACTTGGTGGCCCGGCCGCGGAGCTGTCTGTGGTCTCTGCATCAGTAGCAAGGGACTGTTTGTTCATTTATTGCAAATGATATCGTCATCGCAATATCAAACAACGTTATCGGATATCACATGTTTTCCTAATATTATGCAGCCCTAGTACTTGTGTACATTATATGAATCATAGGTGGTTGTAGTGGAATTGGGAAAATAAAGATTATGGTCCATGTCAGTAAAATACCATACAATGATGAATCTTTGCTTCCAACCTTGCAGGCCCAGAACCGTGCTGCTTACTACTCTGCCAACCAGCTTGCACAGCTCCGCCCAAGTCCCCGTTGGGCCACTCAGGGAGTGCGTCCCCAGCGTAAGTAACCACAGTTGAATACTCCAATTATAGCAAGAATGAAGTTTACACTAGAATCTGCTTGCTCCATATGTTAAGTCAAAGAATGACAAAGGGTTTAGCCTATCTCTGGCTATTATTCTTTATTATTTTGCTGAACTAACTGTTTGCCAATTAAATGAATGAGTACAGTATTGCATAGTGTTATGAACCCAGTTGAGTACATAACCCCAAAATAATGCATGCAGCACTATCATTTTAAGTTAAGAAAAAGGTCTCTAGCCTAGAGCTGCATTTATTTACAGGATAATCAACTTTGGAAAATTAAACTTGATAGGTCAGCATCCACTATGATTCAACCTCGATGCACGTGTTAATGATAACTATAGTTAAGAAGCCACCTCCTAACACCTAAAGAACTATTCTAACTACATTGCGGTTCTATTCTGTTTTCTGTTCCTTCAGACTTCCAAAATATGCCAGGTGCCATGCGCCCATCAGCTCCCAGGCCACAGACTTTTAACACCATCCGTCCCACCTCCACCACCAACACCCAGGTGCCACGCATGATGGCTTCTCAGCGCATGCGTAAGTATTTCAGTTTAAGGAACCCAAGAATCTGCTATATTTTGTTCCTCTGTCCCTTTGTTTTTGTCACTAGATAGAGTTAATTGCCTCTTTTCCTCTTCTCCTACCTCAGCCACACAGGCCCTCAGCCAGCGCCCTGCCGGTGCTTCAGCCACTGCTGCCCCAGTGCGTGCCATGCCCCAGTATAAATATGCTGCTGGTGTGCGCAACCCCCAGCAGCACATGGCGTCCCAGCCACAGGTCCCCATGCAGCAGGTAAAAATCTCTGCCTTTCATTGCCTCAATATGAGGAATCGGAAGGAAAAAAAAGTTTCATTTCCAAACAAGGTGATAACACAGGTTTCATGTATTCCAAATGCATGTGGTGACTGAATACTAAATAAACTTAAATATACTTGGTGATTAATGACAGCAAAATTTAAAAAACTTTTTCTGTTTGAGGTGCTGGCTAAGCATGGTCTGTATTTAGTGTGGCAGATCAGAACTGGCTTACTCAGGGCTGAATAGACATAAAAAGCTGAAATTCAGTTGCTTTCATATTGGATGGCGTAGGATGCATTACTTAATTGCATATGGTCGTTTTACTCTAGAACCGGCCTAAGTTATAGCCAACTAAATTTAAGAACTGAAACTGAGAATTTGCCTTGTGTATTGCAATGTAATATTTAGACTTAATTTACATAAAAAAACGAATTAATTTATAAATTTGCAATTCTGAATCGGCTGATAAGAATCTAGTATGTGCTGGATTTGACAACAAACTGTGCCAACTAGATTAACATTCCTATTTCCACCCAAGCCCACTAGTTCCCATAAATTAAATGAAGTTGCACCAAATTTCACCCATTCATAGATATTAGTCCTCTCAATATGCTTTTTTTTTTTAATATGTTTTTTTTTTTTTTTTTTTTTTTTTCCATCAAGATACATGTTCAAGAAAGTGAATAAAAAAACTAGCCTGACGTTGTCAGACTCACAATTCTAGTCAGAATGTGAGTCTGAGACCGCTCCATTGGGCTTTCATTATGGGGCGTGTTTCAACTGACCAGGAAGTAAAATTCCTATTCGCTCAATTGGATAGACCTACAACCAAACAGAGCAACGTAGTATGTGACGTATGCTAAGCAACGCATTGTGA
>CM028865.1:20352119-20367727 GCA_016801935.1 Platichthys stellatus
CCAAGGGCACTGTGATGACGTGGTTGATTACGTTACCGTTGATCATCTGTCAATCATCGTATAAAGCCCGCCCTGACAATCTGATTGGCCCGGTCCTGGCATAATTTTTTCCCAATGGAGCGGATCCAGACCGAACTGCCCGACCAAAAATGTTGTGGGCGGGGCTAAATTCGTCTGGCATCCAGGCTTACCTTCCCCAGTTGCAGGCTCAGATTGAAAATATGCTGCAGCGGCTCACCCAGTTCCATAGCATATGTCTTGAGAAGTCTTGGACAGACCCGATCAGGGCCGGCTGCTTTCCTAGGGCGCAGTCTCCTCAGTTCTCCTGTGACCTGCTCCGCGGTGATGGGGGCGGGGGGGAGGAGGAGCTCTGGGTGATCGCCTGAGGGAGGGGTGCAGCTGTGTGGAATGGCAGAGGGCTGGAAGCTGGAGGGAGTGGGGCCCCACTGGCTGTAGTCCGAGCAGGGGGGAGAGGGGGATCTCGGGGACATGAGGGAGGGGGTAGAGGCATGCAGTGAGCAGGTAACAATAGCTGATGGGGCTGACGGGGAGTGGGGGTGAGGACTGGGTGTACAACAGTTGCTCTCACCACATCCCCCTCAACCGTGCCGCTGCTCTTCTTGCAGCCTGTGATGGTTTTCATGCCATCCCACACCTCTTTCATGTTGTTCTCCTGTGCTATGATTCATTACGTCATGGTACCTCACTTCATTTTGATGATCAGAACATTTTTACTGAAGATATGTTGACAATGATGATTAAAAAAAAAAAGGGAGAACTTCATGAATCTTGTTTCGTACACTCAACATCTTTTCTAAATTTAATTCATTTTATAGTCAAAAGTAGTTTGAATATGTTCACAAGGTCTATTCTAATAAATAATTTATACCCTGCTCAGTCTTAAAGTTGTAGAATTTTACAATATTTTTCAACTTACGAAAAATTTTACTGACATGAGAAGGAAGTACTGTGATAACCAGTTCCATCAAAAAATAGAAATAAAGCTGAAACTGTGACAGAACCATTGCCTGCTAAAAATCTGTTAATTTGTGATATTTTTGAAAACCTAATGGTCAATGATTTGTTCATCTGAACAAGATTCATTATTCATTCAAGGATACATTTACAAAGAACCAGCTATCGTCAAATACTTCTCTTATGAAATCTTACTTTACACTTATTTTATATTATAATTTAATAATTTATGCTAACTATAATATAAATAGAATATAAATGTCTGAAATATATGTATTATTTAGGTATCTTCGCCAATACCAGATATTTCATGAATGTCACGATTCAGCAGGGGTCGTGAGTCGGCTGTGAAAAATTGAGGTTATTCCAAGAGCGTTTGAACCACAGGGACTACTTGCAGGTTCCACTAAGTGGAGCTGTTGAGCCATTCTGCCTGAGCTGCCAAATATTGTCCTTGTGTTTACATTGTGACTGTCATTGTACATGCCCATTTTGAGGGAGATTGGAACCTGTGCAATGACATTAAAACCACTCCCTGTTTGTTGGCGTTCCATCGAAATGCACGCCGTTGCAGTTCAATGTTACATGACGTGACCAGCTTCTCAAGGCTTCCCTGACATATTTTGAAGTGGATCAATTGAAAAATGTAGGCGGAGCATGTCAACGTATAAAACTAGTTACTTCCTGTCCCAGAGCGCGTTCCTTATCACACATATACAGTTTGACAGTAATTGGAGCAAAAACATGGAAGTTAAAGCTATTTGAAGGCACTTGGCGAGTCATCGAGATTCAATGGCAATTTGGCAGATTTGACTATATACGAACCATATAAATGCGTTGCCATGCCATGGCCCGGCCCCCTGACATATCCTTATAGTTTATAACTAAATCTTTAAAAAAAAATTAAAAAAAAAAAAATCCTAGCAGTAGGTCCTTGATTTTGACCTAATAATATTAGTATTTATGCTTTGTAGGTGACATGTAAGCTCCAAAGAAATCTGCCAGACCTTCAGGCCCATGCAGCTATGATGTAAATCTCGCGATACCATTTGAATTTGTGAGCGACAACGAGAACAGTGAACAACAGAGGAAGCTTCAGAGATGTTGTCGCTCGGAACGGAACAGATAGGTGGGACCTAGACTGAGGAAAAGAAGTGTTACTGGCAGAGAGGACATAATTCACGGCATTGCAGCGGAACAAGTCACTACTGAAGTTAAACTCGCCTTTGGAAAGCACAACGAGTCCTTTCATCTTTGTTGCTGTCTTCGGAACAAGTGTCACTAGCAACAGACGGTACGTTCTCATCGTTTGGAGCTAACCTTGCTAGCCAGCCGCTAACACTCGATCTTTGTTAGTTAGCTTGTAGGCATTCTAGATACCTTTTAACCAGCCAAGCTTAGACCAATGCAACGTCATAACATTTTTCTAATGTCATGTGTTTCTAATTTTGGTAAATTATGAGGTAACGTGAAGTGGCATTTAACACATTTAACTATGAAGCTAACCTAGCTATCGGTTTAACCAAACTATTATGAAGTCAAATCGCAATATAAAAAGGCACGTGTGGTACTATCATAAACTTATGAATCATATCGAATGCTTTGTAGTATTTGACTTGGTATACTTTTAGAATGTAGACAATTATATACGCTGAGTTTTGAACTAGCGTCAAACCAACTAAGTATTTCACCAGTGTGTCCAACTTGGGCAGCACGGCTGGTTTGCTAATGACTGCCATGACACCATAAAACAGCAAGCAGCCGGAAGAATAAAGCTGGGATTTTACATGGTTTTGTTACGTTGTTTACATACACTGTCAACTTACATGTAAAACAGCGCTATGTGTCAGTGATAGACTTGATAAATGTCTCAGATTTGTCTGAGTGCTTAATGTTTCTCATTTTTATTATTATGAATAATTATAATTGTATTTAAGGAAGTCAAAGTTGATATGAGTTTACTTCTTGTGAAAGCTTCCAGACTGAGATTTAGATGGACCCCACTGCTCAATTTCAACAATTAAAAACACACATGGATATGTGAATTTGACTAGACATCACCATTTGCTTTGAATTAGCAACTGATAACTTAGAGCAGTAGAAAACTGCCATGATCCTTTGGTCAACATGATCTCCCCTATGGTATATCTTAGATATTTGTATGCCAGGGACTAATGTACACTAATGAAGCTGCCACTCTGCTGCTTTTTATCAGCACCATGCCTAAATCTTGGTCTTGGAGTCTAAGTTAGGCCATTCAGTATGCAGATGAACTAATCAAGAAAAAATATAAGCTAATTTACCTTTCCTAATTATGTTATATACTATACTAGCCACGTCTGTCATTATACAGCACTGAGTGTGGTTAGACTACATCCGTTTTCAGACATGACCTAAAATCCAGGGAATTTGCTACTGAGTTCACCCGTAGTCTGCCTTTCACACATGCACAACACCGGTAGGTTTTCTGCACAGGCACGATCACAACAGCATTAAATCCTCTGTGTTATTCAAGCAAGTGGCAGCCAGGTGCAGCAGACAGAGGCAGGAAGTGACATATTAACTCTGCTGCCGAAATCACGTGTGTTCAGCAGCCAGACACCGTCGTCAGCTCTTAAAACCAAAAACTCTCCTGACATCTTTGTTTTCAAGATTCAAGACTTTATCATTATCTTTATCATGTGCACAACAATTACATACAGCAGACTAGGGTTGGGTACCAAGAACCGGTTCCAATACAACTGGTTCCTATCCAGACCGAAATGCAATGCAGATTTCTGTGCCTGATTTCGGTGCCTGAGCCAATTAAAGACTGAGGTCTTCGTTCCTCCCGCCTCCTCAAACTTCCACTCCTTCCTTCACTGGAAGGGGCGCCTCCCGTCGGGCCCCCACATGAGTTGGGCGCGGCTGCCGGTGGACAAACTCTTGTCTCTACGCTGCCCGTGTTACGTGTGAGTCAGGGCTTCCGTGCAGGTGTGGGAGGATCTCCTTGCGAGACCTCTCCCTGGCGTGGGCTGGCCCCTCGCCGGCCGCATTTCCTCCATGGCGGGGCACCGCGACCGTCTCTGGGCCGGCTTGGAAAGACTGGGGGCGGGAGGAAGGAAGACCACGCCGAGAAAGGTTTCACAAAAGCGTCTGCATTTTGGGGGGACGAAGGCGGGCCGAAGCCTCGCCTGCGACAGCCCCAGCCGCGGAGACACGGGGGATGCTCCGAGTGATGAAAAAGCGATTCTCAGTCTTCAATTGGCTCGGTCCGGGTAGGTACCGGTTGTATTGTAACCGTTGCCATATTGGAACCGGTTCTCGGTACCAAACCCTACTCAGCACTGCTGGCCTTCATTTGTAGTCTGTGATAGTTTTTAGTCCAGCCCACATGTTCGTCGTGTTGGAGCCCTGGTAGTGGGACTCTGCTTTGTCCCTGTACTGTCTCTTACCACTGCTAATAGCCCATGCCTGGACTTCCTGTACTCCTCCAGATCACCTGAGTTGTAGGCGTCGTTCTGTGCTTTAAGCTTGGCATGGATGTTACCATTAATCCAGGGCTTCTGGTTTGGCAATGTCTGTACAGTAATCCTCAGTATGACGTCATCAATGCATTTGCTTATGTAAAAGATGTCTGTGTGTGTTAATGTTGTTGCTTTGGAACACACACCACTCCGTAGTGCTGAAGCAGTCACGTAGAGCCATTCTGATTGGTCAAACCATCGCTGAATGGTATAACTCACCGGTCATTCATTTTTGAGTTTTTTCCTATAGGAAGGCAGCAGCAGAACTGAGACATGATCTGATTTTTCAAAAGGGGCTGGAGGGAGAGCCTTGCATTCATCCGGGAAAGGAGTTAAAACATAATCAAGTGTGTTCTCAACATTCTGATGTGGTGATAGTAGGGGGGAAAAATTCAGTAGAATTTTAACACTTATTTCTTGAGTTTTGTTTTGTAGACTTAATTTCAAATTTGAATTCAATGAATTATTAACCATAGATCAATATATTTTACTTAAGATTTTGTTCTATATCTGATAATGTCTCTTCATAATAACCGTTTTATCTCAATATTACAAAAACAAATAAATATGTGACAAAGCTAGTTGTATATTAGTTTGGTTGGTAAAATGTGCTTAGCTAATGTTTTTTTTAAACTTTTACAGGTACCCTACTGAGTCTTATTAATTTCTAGTTAAACACTAGCTCAGCACTACATATTTCTAATGTCAAATTCTAATGAGAGTCCCCAAATTCAATTATTCTAGCACTTGTATTATGATACAAGTGCTAGAGGTTAGCCTCCAGGGTCATCAATGTTTAGTTGTCAGAGGCCCATCTAGGCTTAGCAACGTGTGTGTGTGTGTGTGTGTGTGTGTGTGTGTGTGTGTGTGTGTGTGTGTGTTGTGTGTGTGTGTGTGTGTGTGTGTGTGTGTGTGTGTGTGTGTGTGTGTGTGTGTGTGTGTGTGTGTGTGTGTGTGTGTGTGTGTGTGTGTGTGTGTGTGTGTGTGTGTGCCTAGCTAATACAGGTTGCTGTCATTGATTAGGACATGCATTTATGCATCGTGGATGATTAGGCACCAATCTCATAGTTTGGGATGACATGATGAACAGGTTTTAAACTTCTAAAAATAACACAAACAATTACATCAGACAGTTTACAAGAGAAGACATGTGTCTTGAGGTGCACTTGAAGGTGTGTGTTTTGATTGGAAGCGGTACCGCCAGATGCTGAAACTTTCATCAGACAGTTTGCATATTGCCTCATTAATATTGCCAGGTTCCCTTTTGGCTTTCAGTTCGAATCCAAAATGGTGCCAAACATGCACCTCTCCTTTTCACTAAGATACCAATTCCTCAGCCTGGTTGGTTAAAGGGATAGTTCACCCAAAAATTAAAATTAACTAATTAACTACTCACCAATATGCCGATGGAAGGGTGGGTGAAGTGTTTGAGTCCAAAAAACACTTTTGGAGTTTCAGGCATAAACAGCATTGCAGCCAATTCAATACAATTGACCAAATGGATTTAGGCCCAGAACATTGTGTAAATTAGCTTGGTTTGATCGATGGACACTTGGATGACACCACAGGAGCAGTATGGAGGCCTTTTTATTTCTGAAGAGTGGAGAGCAGAGTCTCTTGATGACTACTGTGTATTTTGCACACACCCTGTTGCCATCTATAATCGGATGTCACTTCTCTTCACTCTATATGCAAATTAACATGCATGTTAATTTCTGTTTTGGGAAGACCACATTTTTTTAATGTCCGATGTTGTCGAAATCTTTGTCTGTCGGTCTCTGAGAAAGAGAGGAAACAAGCTGAGTCATGAGGAACTGAATATAGAAGAAAGAATTTGCACAATTATAAACACAAATATAATCATTAGGTGGTGGTCAATTTGGATATTGTGATGAATGCTACCAATCAATATATGTACGTTAGATTTATCGTGTAACTGTATCTGGTCAGAGACATCTGCTGACTTTCCGGGTCCTTCCTATGTGGCCCTAGCCTGACGTTGTCAGACTCACAATTCTAGTCAGAATGTGAGTCTGAGACCGCTCCATTGGGCTGTGATTATGGGGCGTGTTTCAACCGAACCAGGAAATAATATTCCTCTTCGCTCAATTGGATAGACCTACAACCAATCAGAGCAACATAGTATGTGACGTATGTTAAGCGACGCATTGGGAGTTATTTACTAACGCCAGGCTCACACCGGACGTTATTTATTAAAGGGGACATATTATGCACATTTTACCACAGTAGATATGGTTCCTTGGGGTCTTAATGAAATGTCTGTAACATATTTTGGTCAAAATACCACAGTGAGAGCCCCAGCTCCCCAGCGCAGCCCCGCAGTGGGAGCAGTGGGAGCTTGATTTGTTACTCAAATTGCATTATTGTTTTAATAGACTGAAAGAAAAATTGAGTGTTTTTATGTTCTTCCAGAAAATAACTAGACTTTTACTTTTGTTTTTATTTATTAGTATTTAGACAGATTCATATTTTCCTTTTACTTTAATGGAACAAGCTTTTGCAAATTTTATTATGAAGTGGTTTTGTATGGGACTGTTAAAGGGAGATTAGGAGTTCAGGCTGGGCTACTTTTTGTTGTGTATTAATGCCTTGCAGTTAGGGTTGCAAGATTAATCGAAATTTAATCGTGATTACGATAACTGGTTCAAACGATCTCCAAATTGCTATAATCGAGTTGAAACGATTATTTGGCATTTTTTTCTAAAGAGACGCGCATGCGCAATTCAGTCCTTCTCACAAAGCATTCAACGCGGCCCAGCTGACTGGCACTCACTCTCAAGCAGCTGTGAAGTGAAGGAGGCGAGTTGTGTGTGTGGTGATCGGCGGTATTTACAAAATAGCGCAAGTGGAAAATGGCAGAGGCAGGGCAGCCCCGTCTGATCGACAAAAAGGGTAGAAAGGTTATCTTGAATGGGAACAATTCGGATTCGAAGAATCTGACAAGAAGCAGCACCACGCAATGTAGCGGCCACGCCGCGTCCATTCTCCAGCACGCGCAGCTGCCTGGCTCACACCGTCCTGCGATTCTCCACTTGTTGTTGTATGTAGCCCGTTCAATGTAGGGGTTCGGGGGTAAATGATGATGGTCCTCATCGTCATCCCCCACCCCTCTCTTTCTCTCTCTGTCTGTGTGCTTGTAGTGGGGGGACAGATGGGGACATTTACATTTACCGGAACCGGAAGTGACTGATTTGGAATATTTAGAACATAACAAATATTGTATTTTATGGGAATTCTACACCCTTTAAATTTATAGGTACCATGTAGAAGTTCTTAATGCTAAAAACAAATCTTTACTCACCATACCACATTGTATGTACTCTTGTGTTGTAACAAATATGTTAATACCGCAGTTATATCAAATATTTACTGTTAATAAATGATATTGGTCACTATCTTTGCGAAAATATTTTTTGACATACCCCCTAACCTACCAAATACAGTGTGGTCACAGCTCGGATTACACTATTCAAGTGACAGATACTTGTGTTTTAGCATAGCACAGTTCAATTGGTCTTTTGAAAAGAGCCAATAATACAACATTTCTACTGGTTAACAATGCTCATGTGCTCATCATTTTATCACCGAACCTTCTGTTACATACTTAAATAATTTATTTGTCTCTTTTTTTCAGTGTCACCAGGGGAAATTTATCAGTTCCTTTCATTAGTTTTCACACCCTTTTCCTGAGCTGTTGGCTCTCTCAGCTGAGCAGAAATGCCAGGAAACTTACCTCATTTCATCCCTTCTTGATTGAAGCGAGGGAGGAAAGAGGGGAAGTCTGGGAGGAGGGTGCACACGGTAGGCCACTATTGGCCACTATTGGCCTACTATTTTCTTCTATTTTGAATACTGACATTTTTTTTCCAGGAAAAAGAGGAGATATTCATTTAATAATACTGATATGTTTTGAAAGTCTTCACTGACCACACTAGCACAAAGGTTTCTGCTTTCTTTCACACTTTGGTGAGCAGGACGGGAGAGTGTTTCACCCCATAACAGTCATTAGCTGATCAGTTTCCCTGCCAGACAGATGTCCACTGTCTGCACATGATGCAGTGGCTGTCCCCAGCCCCATAGAGGCCTAGGAATGTGCATAGAGGCAACATTACACAGGAGAGAGGCAGGTCAGGAATTCAACTGAAGTGATACTGACTGACTGACTACACTGGCTCAGCTGCTGCATGATTCACTGGTCACAGTTGTCTGTGTGCCTTTCATCACTGTTGTCTCCCTGTCTGTATATCTTTACATCTATCAGTCTTTCGGTCTATTGTGTCTTGTTTATTCCTAGGTGCATCTATATCACCTTCTGTATCATTTTCCTTTATTTGCACTTCTTGTGTACAGCCGTGACCAAAAGTTTTGAGTGACAAGTATTGGTTTTCAGAAAGTGTGTTGCTTCAGTGTTTTTAGATCTTTGTAGGATGGCATGGTATTCTGAAGTATAATTACAGGCAAGTGTCAAAATATTGTATTGACAATTACATTGAGTTCATGCATGAGTCAATATTTGCAGTGTTGACCCTTCTTTTTCAAGACCTCTGCAATTCAACCTGGCATGCTGTAAATTAACTTCTGTGCCGCATCCTGACTGATGGCAGCTAATTCTTGCATAATCAATGCTTGGAGTTTGTCAGAATTTGTGGGTTTTTGTTTGTCCATCCGCCGCTTGAGGATTGACCACAAGTTCTCAGTGTGATTAAGGTCTGGGGAGTTTCCTGGCCATGGACCCAAAATGTTGATATTTTGTTCCCTGAGCCACTTAATTATCACTTTTGTCGTATGGCAAGGTGCTCCATCATGCTGGAAAAGGCATTTTTGTCACCAAACTGTTCTTGGATGGTTGAGAGAAGTTGCTCTCAGAGGATGTTTTGGTACCATTCTTTATTCATGGCGGTGTTCTTAGGCAAAATTGTTAGTTAGCCCACTCCCTTGGCTGAGAAGCAACCCCACACATGATTGGTCTCGGGATGCTCTGCTGTTTGCGAGACACAGGACTGATGGTAACGCTCACCTGTTCTTCTCTGGATAAGCTTTCGTCCAGATGCCCCAAACAATCTGTAAGGGGATTCATCAGAGAAAATGACTTTACCCCAGTCCTCAGCAGTCCAATCCCTGTACCTTTGGCAGAATATCAGTCTGTCCCTGATGTTTTACCTGGAGAGAAGTGGCTTCTTTGCTGCCCTTCTTGACACCAGGCCATCCTCCAAAAGTCTTCCACTCACTGTGCGTGCAGATGCACTCACACCTGCCTGCTGCCATTCCTGAAATTGTGAGTTATTCTTTGTTGTGGAATAATGCCTTGCAATGCATACTAGTGTTATTACTACTATTTAAATTCAGACAAGAAGCAGAGTAGTGTGTACTGCAAATTGTGTCTCAAGCATGTTCCTGCAAAGACACGTAAAACCGCAATTTTATTTACCATCTGAAGCAGAAATGACAAATAGGGATTTTATTTATTTATTGACGGATATGAAAAAAAATATCCATACAACTTTTTTCCATATTACCCAGTCCTAATCGCATGTCGGCAGAAATTACAATAATGTTAAATGTCTCTGAAAGCCATCTAATCAATTATAATTAGCCAACTTTTAAATAGGTCAGGCTCTATTTTGGTGATAAATTTGTCTGGTAGAGGGCCTATTTAGTTTGTGAGACTACCAGTAGTGTGCAAGCTAATCCTGGGTTTTTAGCTTCATCAACATGAAATGTCAGACATACAGAGTAATTTACACTTTCAATATTGCTGTCAAATATGTCACAAACATAAATGGTGTAACACTTCCACCATTTTCAGAATAAGAGCACTCCAGCATTTATGTTGACTGGATTCATTAAATTGTTTTTAAAAGAGTTTTATTTTGTAATATTTGCAGGAGCGGAAGATGAACAGCTTTATACTGTATACGAGTGGTATCTATTTAAGTACACAGGACTACTTTTATGCAAGAAAATACCTTAGTTATACTTGAAACCTCAGAAATGGTGTAATTAAATTAAAGTTTAAGATAAATCAATCAATCAAATTTTATTTGTTTAGCCCATATTCACAAATCACAATTTGTCTCATAGGGCTTTAACATGGTGTGACATCCTCTGTCCTTAACCCTCAACAAGAGTAAGGAAAAACGATCAGTATTCATCATCGCATGTTTTCCTAATGTCATGCAGCCCTAACTTTGTCCCAGATTTAATTGGATTTTTAAGGTTTTTACACTCACTCAATTTCTACAGATTTTCACTTTACAGAGAGCTGTACAGATTTATACAGATACACATTGATAAATTCATTAGAGATACATTTTCCCTTTGAGGATGGCAAGTATATGTTATTATTATCATTGTTAATTATTATGAGATATATTAGATTGATGACCGTTCGACGAAGACCTGACCATAATTGTTATGCATAAATGCAGGTGATTCCAAATCAATCAAGCTACATGGTGCTGGGCTGGGAACAGGTCCAAACAGAGGACGTCTGTTCCTCATGCCACCCTCATGGAGTCTGTTTCTGACAGTTTGGTCAGAAACTAAATGTCAGTAACTTGCTGGAGGTCATTTTGTAGGACTCCGGCAGTAGTCCTCCTGTTCCTCATAAGGCAAAAGACCGATACCGGTCCTGCTGCTGGGTCGATGCCCTTTTAAGGCCCAGTCCAGATCTCCTTTTGGAACGGCCGGTCTCCTGGTATCTCCTCCATGCTCTTGAGACTGTGCTGGGAGACGCAGCAAACCTTCTTGGCACTGTACTCATGGATATGCCATCCTGGAGCAGCTGGACTACCTGTGCATCCTGATTGGGTTGCAGGTACAGCCTCATGAATACCAGTAGTTACAGGGACACTCACAGAATACAAAACTAGAGAAGAATCATTATGGAAGGATAAGAAGAGAAACAATTGTCTGTGGTCACCACATATAAAACTGTTCCCTTTTTGGGGGTTGTCTGGTTTAAGCCTGTCCATTGCACCTGTTGTCACTTTCATTTACACCAAAGCAGATGAAATTGATTCACGATCACTAGTCCTTCTTAAATGGACAGAATGATATCTCTGAAGTCTACCTGACTTGGTGTTATACTGTGACGTTTAAGTGTTCCCTTACATTTTTGGAGCAGTGTCCTTTGTCATTGATTTCTTTGTATTATCTCATATTTCCATTTCTACCCAACTATCCTTGATCTATCACACATATTTGTGTCTGATCCTGACCTAGGTCAGAGATTTTTTTAACCAATACTTGCCTGTACTCGACAGGCACTTTTTTCCGAATCCCACTTCAGCACTATGCAGTTAATGCAAGTAATGTTAGCTGTTAAACCTGTCGAACTGTTATTGTTACAATGGATACAGCTTGCTTGTTTATCCTGATTGTGAAGTGTGTAAATTACCTTAAAAAGGAATTGTTGTGAATAGGCTATGGGTAGATTGTTTCAACAGAGAGAAGTCAAATTTTTGTGGGCTTATGTGACTGAACCATACACAAACGTTAGCTTGGGTAGAGTATACACCCTCTAATATTTAGGTTCACTTAATTGTTGCTGCAGAGTTTTATGTACAGTTAGTCATTTTTGCAAACATCTCCCTTAACAAACAATGTATGTTGCTCTTTCTTCAACTGATAGCTTCATTTTAACTTTGAAGAATGCCCATGTGTCCAACTAAATAATTGCATCGTATTTCTGTTCAAACGCAATCATACTATAACTGAATTGTTAAAATCTATATGATATATACAAATATTTTGTTCACACTTTGCTTGTCTTCCTCTCTCCAGGTTCTGTTGCATTACTTTCACAACAGGTGACCCCCACCCCTCCGCCAAAATCCGGCTATTAGATGTGACAACGAGGTTGATAAGGCGAAGCCACCATGTCTTAAACACAGACGGGCCCTCTGGAGCCCTATCTCCCCACCCTGGCCAATCTTCCTCCTCCCTCCTCCACCACCTTACCCCTTCCCCAATCCCCATCCCTTTCCCAGACTTCCGTGGACATGTGAGGGACAGGTTACCTAACCCTGGCTCCCCACTGGCACATCCCTCCCCTCCCTCCGGAGAAATGACCCTGCAGAAGCACCAGCCGCTGAGAGGTGGTAGTGGTGGGGTGATGGGTTCAGACCGGGACCTGCACTCCACTACTTCCTCCATCTCCCTGTCCTCTGGGAAAAAGGCCCCCAAGAAGAGGCGCCTCTCTTTGACGTCTCTTTTCAGACCGCGAGGATGGGAGCCCAAATCAGGGCGCCAAAGGTCCCGAGAGCTCCAGCAACCTGGACCTAGTAGCCTTGGAGGGGTCGTTGGCATCGCCAGCATCGAGAGCATCCACTCTGAGATGAGTAATGACAAGAACTCCGCCTTCTTCTATGTGGCTGGGACCGGAGCTGCCTCTGCCTCTGCTGCTGCTTCTACTACCACCTCATCTGCCTCAGGGTCTTCTTCCTCTACCTCCTCCTCTTCCTCCACCTCAAGGGGAGGGGTCGGTGTGGTAGCAGAGCTACTGGAGTGCCCGCTGTGCCTTCTGCGCCACTCAAGGGAGAACTTCCCTGACATCATGACCTGTCACCACCGGTCCTGCATCGACTGCCTGCGCCAATACCTGCGCATTGAAATCTCAGAGTCACGGGTCAACATCAGCTGCCCCGAGTGCTCAGAGCGCTTCAACCCGCACGACATCCGCATGATATTGAGCGATCGGGCACTCATGGAGAAATATGAGGAGTTCATGCTGAGGAGATGGCTTGTGGCTGACCCAGACTGCCGCTGGTGCCCTGCACCGGACTGTGGGTAAGCATACAAATAGACAAGAGTGTTCTCTAGAATGTTTGGCTGTAATGACATATGTGAGGGTCACCTTCATTAGCTGATCAGCAGACCAGTAGTACAAAACTAATGATTTAATTGACACTTGTGATTTGGTAAATGAGGTTTTCTCAAAACTTTAGATGGGAATAGGTCCAGTTATATTTATTATGCTGTATATCTTTAATGTTTTATCAAATGGGATCACAGGACTATGTGTCAAAAATAGCCAAGGAAAACAAAACTTGAAAGTCAGCTATTTCTTCTCAGATAGACTGATATACAGGCACGTGCACAGTAGGGCTGAACGATTAATTGCATTTGCGATAAAATCGCGATTTGATAAAACGTGATTTTCTAATCGCAGTGTGCGCGATTAAAACGTGCGAAAGAGAGTAGGGCTCTGGGCTGCTGTCCTCACCCGCAGCAAGAGTGCCGCGGGACCACAAAACTCCTCTGATCCAGAAGATAGCGAAGCAAGCCTGCATCACCTACAGCGTTCTAAAGTCTTCGGCCGACATGGCGGACTCACAGAGCGAGCTCATGCCGCTGCTGACCGCGGTGCGGTCAGTGATGTGATGGGCTCCTCAGAATCAGAATTCTTTTTATTGCCATGTATATTTGCACATACAGGAAATTGCCTTGGTGTGGTTGGTGCACTTTACAAACAACAAATTAAAAACAACAATAGCAAACAATATAAAAAAACAACAATATATACAGTTAAAGAGTTACGTGCGGTTTTATGGTGCAGAGATTGGTAATAGTGCCAGTAAAAATAGAGTTATAAATTATGTGCAAGGGTGGATGGGGGGGGGGCAGCAAAGTCAGTGTGATGTGGAGTCAGTGTGATGCAGGGGGCTTGTTTGTGAGCCCCACTGCCATGGGGAAAAAACTGTTCAGGTGACGCAAGGTTTTAGTCCTGATGGCCCGGAACCTTTCTCCGGACGGGAGTCTCTGGAACAGGTGGTGAGCGGGATGGGAAGGATCAGCGATGATCTTGCCTGCTCTCTTACTGGTCCTGGAGTGGAACAGATCTATGAGAGCCGGCAGGTCACAGCCGATGACCTTCTCAGCTGACCGGATGATCCGCTGCAGTCTGCCCTTGTCCTTGGCAGTGGAGGCAGCGAACCAGACGGTGATGGATGAGGTGAGGATGGACTCAATGATGGCTGTGTAGAAGTCAACCATCACTTTCCGCGGCATGCTGAATTTCCTCAGTTGCCGCAGGAAGAACATCCGCTGCTGGGCCTTCTTGATGATGGAGGTGATGTTCTCCGCCCATCTCAGGTCCTGTGCAATGATCGTCCCCAGGAATCTGAAAGACACAACTGTTTTAACAGGGGAGTTGCACATGGTGAGAGGGACGGTTTGAGCTGGGCTCCTCCTGAAATCTGCTACCATCTCTACAGTTTTTAAAGAGTTCAGCTCCAGATGGTTCTGGCTGCACCAGGAAGCCAGGCTGTTTACTTCCTCTCTGTAGGCGGCCTCGTCCCCATTGGAAATTAATCCAATAAGGGTGGTGTCGTCAGCAAACTTCAGAAGTTTTACAGAGGGATGGCTGGAGGTGCAGTTGTTGGTATAGAGGGAGAAGAGGAGAGGAGAGAGCACACAACCCTGTGGGGCTCCAGTGCTGATGGTCCGGGTGTCAGAGTCAAGCTTCCCCAGCCTCACGCGCTGCTTCCTGTCGGTCAGGAAGTTAGTGATCCACCTGCAGGTGGGCTCAGGCACGCTCAGCTGTGTCAGCTTGTCCTGGAGAAGAGCTGGGGAGATGGTGTTGAATGCGGAGCTGAAGTCCACAAACAGGATCCTAGCGTAGGTGCCAGGGGAGTCGAGGTGCTGGAGGATGAAGTGGAGTCACATGTTGACTGTGCCGTCTACGGACCTGTTGGCTCTTTAGGCAAACGACAGCAGGTCGAGGAGGCGGTTTGTTATGGTCTTGAGCTGGTTCAGCACGAGGCGCTCATAGGTCTTCATCACTACGGAGGTCAGGGCTACTGGTCTGTAGTCATTAAGGCCTGTGATCCTCTGCCTCTTGGGAACGGGGATGATGGTGGATGTTTTAAGGCAGGCTGGTACAAAACATTCAGCCAGGGAGGTGTTGAAGATGTCCGTGAATATTGGAGACAGCTGATCCGCACAGTGCCTTAGTGTTGAGGGGGAGACAGCGTCTGGTCCAGCTGCCTTACGGGGGTTCAATCTCTTCAGGAGCTTATTTACATCTCTCTCCTGAATTGAGAGAGGTGTGATGGGGGGATGGATGTGGGGTGGATGTGTGTTGGGGGTGATGGGGCGGTGTGG